>VZUA01068992.1:26100-37847 GCA_013401035.1 Horornis vulcanius
TGGGGTATAGAATTCAGAACAATACAAAACTCTCTGTTGAAATGGGGTAACAGGGTTGTGCTCACAAATACAAAAAGCAGCAACCAAAACTCAAGGGTGATAAGTCAGATTGTCAGAGTTTCATACTTGTTTGCTTAACCTAAAGCTATGGGGTTTTTCCCCTGCTTAATTGAACACAGCTGTCTTAATAATCTGCTCCTTGTTTGCTGCATGCTAAAGATTCATTAGTTGGAGGATTCAGATGTTCAAAAATTATTGGCCTGTCTCCCCATCCCAGCAGAAGATGGGGGGAAGCACAGTTGGAGGGTGGAGTGATGGTTAATGGGGGGAAGGAAAATGAACCAACCTTTGCTGGACCAAAAATCCTTTAAGTGTGATGAGTCAGAAGGCATGTTAAAAGGGTAACTAGTGACTGATACCATCTGTATGTTGCAACATACTGGAAACCAGTAGGATGACAAAGGGAAAAGTTTATCTGAAAGTTTAGACCCTTGGTTCTAAAGGTATTTGAGTTATACTATTCGTGGAATTACTCTTGGATTTTCTTTTTCTTTTCGTGATAGAACTTTTTCCACCTGTGATGTTACCTGGCTTTACAGTGAAAAGAATGAGAGAAACTGAGCAAATAAAGCTATTTTGGGCATATTTACTGGGCATTTTTAGTTCTTAAAATGCTTCTATTTATCCCTATTGCATTTGTTGAAGAATTGAATGATAATCAGGAAAGCAGTCTGAAAAAATTAAGCTTCATTTCCTTAATTATTGGAGTCAAAGTTTAGAATGATTTATTGCAATAGCCAATTTCTTCTATGAAACTCAGATCTCACACACATGATAAAGCAGTGACTGATATCTGTGCTTTTGCTCTAGTGTTGTATCTTACATGTATTCTGCATTAATGCCTTGTTTATTCTTTTCTCATCCTCCAGTTTAGCTGAACACTTGTCTGGGATATTCAGTTTGTAGCCAATGCTGAGGACTAGCTGTGCTATACAGTAAAGGTCAGAGTTCTGCATTTCTTCATTCCTTGCTAAATAAAACCAAGAGAAAACTCAGCAATCAACCACCCAACCCCCAAAATCCTTAACCCAACTCTTCACAATGGCCCTGCCAGACTCTGGAAGAATCATCTCCAGAAGATGATTTCTCATACTCCCTGTTTGTGTCTACTAATAAATTCCACTCTTGTTCAGTTGCAGCATGCAATTAATAGGTGTATGAAAATAACCTTACTTCTCCTTTACCTTTGCCTCTGTTTTAGAGCATTAATTTGCTTGCTTAGCTTTACATCAGCAGGTCTTAATATTTTGTACCAAAAGTGGCAGAATTTGAAAGTTTTGCGATTTTGGAATCAAAGATATGGAAAAATAACCAAAAGAAGTTGTTTACCCAATCTGCTTCTTTGAAGAGGATTGCTAGCCTCCTCCAACTCCCGAATTTAGGATGTCAGGTGGTTGAACATAAATCAAGAAAATCAAGTTTAGTCTGTGCCATGGCTGCCAATAATGCTGGATTAATTTTTGCTGTAAGCACACTGAGCAGTGCTGCTTCAGCTACCAGGGGCTTGTGGAGCACCAAGGGAGCTGTTGAGTTCCCTGCTCCTCCCAAAGCCAGGAGAAGGAGCAGGTCTAGACCCTCTATCCCAACCTGGCTCTGTTCCCAAGGGGTGACCACGTTTTCCTAAGGCATGCAAGTGCAAGAGGAGGAATGGAGAACATAATCCAAGCAGTAATTGTGGGATGCAGAGAAAGTAAGAGCCTGAGGTAGTTTGGTTAAGGCAGCACGTGCAAGGACTCTCCTGACTCTGAGCTTAGGGCCTGCCCCATTCCCTTCTGGCTTTGATCAGAGTGGCTTTGCAAAGGAGCTGACCTATGGAGTTAGATTCCAATTTCTGTCCTGATGCCACACCCTCTTCCCAGGCAGCACCTCACCCACTCCCAGTTTCTACATGGTGTGGGTTGTGTAGGCTGCCCTATTTTCTCCTCAGCCTAGCATTGACACGTGTTTGTGTCTGAGCAGTGGGAGCTGCACTTGTAGGACTCCTGGGGTCTGGCTTGTCCTGGCAGCCTGCTGCTAGATACTGCTCTGTGGCCAGATGCAAGGCAGTTAAAAAAGAGAAAAAGATGGTGGGCCAGACACAGAAATAAAAGGTGCCAGAGACTAGGCTGAAAAACTAGAGGGGAAATGAAAACACACAGGTGAGGAATTTGAAAAGAGTAATAAAGCCAGATGGGACACACCATGGAGATTGCAAAATAAGAGAGAAACCTCCAAGGAAAAGACAGGAAGTTATTTGAAAGGAAGTGCAGCTGAAGGAATTGCTCACTAAACTTGCTACTAAAACAGTTTTCAGTTGTATCTCAGGAAAGGAAGATGATTAGAGTTGGTTGACTGAAGAGAAACAGGAAGTGTTTGTGCTTCCCGTGGCTCTGTTACTGCTTATGCACAAGCTCGTCCTCTGATGATCCTCCTACTACAGGTTCCTGGGTTCATTATGATGGGAGGGGTTTTTCCCCCTAGGATCAAATGGAAGAGCTGTCTCTTTTTTCTAAAGAGAACCTTGGTTTGCCTCTTCCACCTCCACACATTCTAGAAATTCACATCAAACAGTTGCAAGTAAACACATGTGCAAGAATGGGTGAGTCAAAGCAGGATCATTGTGAGGTCTGAATTCCACAGCCTCAGAGTCTGCATTCTGCATTTTGAGTCAAGTGTATGAAATGCAATAAGGAACAGGCTGGTTCACCAAGTTAATAAATCCATTATTTAGCAATGCCAAGATTTCTGGCATTTTTGAAATATTAACTTTTTTTTTTTTTCACAGTAATACCAGAATTTATGACTTGGACCTTGTTATGAAGTCTGTGTTACAACAAAATGCAGTTTCACCCACAATAAGATGGTTAATTCTATTTCATGCAGCAGAAACTATCCTAGTGCTTTAATTGGAAAGGCTGTGCCACAGCTGTGTGATGGCAGGCTCTGAGCCTGTAAGGCATCCTCCTCCCTTTTAAAGCAAATAGTCAACCATTTACAAAGAGTTAGCTTCACTTTGAAGTTTAATGGCTTTATTTCCAATGGATTTTGCTTTGTATTGTCCTGCACAGTAATTTCTCTTCGATGTATATTGTGTTATAACTTTCTCTCATGCTGTAATTAATACATAGCCAACATCTCACATTTATAAAATGTGTATTTAAAGGTGCTCTGTGGCTATTCATAAATCCTTCAGGCATCACTAGACATAGCAAAGAACGTGGCCCCTGTGAATTTGCTGACTCCTCTATGATCCTTCTAAAGACAATCAGCCAGGCCCTCCCAAGCTCTGCCTCTGTGCCAAAGGCAATCTGGTTGGCATGTTCCAGCAACTGTCTCAACCTCTGAAGTCGCTTTCTGCAAAAAACTTGTACTTGATTAAAGCTAGTTCAGTTCCATTTATGTGTAGAATAGAATTGGACAGACAACTTCAGTTTATGTGATTAACAGTTGCTGGGTTTATATACTTCCTAAAGTACTTTGTTCCCTGAATCCCAAATTAGCAAAGCATCATCTTGTCAGGAGCAGCAGACATTTGGAAATTTCACTATGTTTTTAAAGAGCCTTTCTAAGTATTGAGCAACACTTTTGCTTGGAAAGTGCTTCTGAAAGCAAGCAGAGAAAGGAAGAGTTCTTGAAACATTTAAAGTTTGGATTTCCAGAGGTTTTCTCCTTTGTTTGCTTGCTTTGTTGCCTAGGAGCTGGCCTAAATAAGACTCCAAGTAGACAGAGTGTTCTCTGGTAGAGGCTCTCTAATGGAGAAGGGCTGTTTAATTGATATGAGCAGAAACATAAAGCGTGCACAGAGAGCAAATGCCCAGCAGTCACTTTGTCAGCTGGCTTAGGCAGAGACCATTCTGGCTTGGCTTTAGTAGGGGCAGATAAACCTGTTGTTCATCTTTCATTCTGCCAACTGCTTTGAGTATCGTGGATAAATGCTCTTGTACTTTAACCTTTACCTGCCCAGTTGTTTTAACCTATCTTGGTAGCTAGATGCACAGCATCTGTAGGTGTGGTGAACTTACAAACCCAGGTAGTGGGATCTGTTGGCACATAGCCTGTATCCCCTGTCCCACCATGATCTGTGGAATATCTGGATTTCAGCTGCATAGGCTGGGTGAAACAGAGTTAGGAATAGCATCAGCAGAAGACCAGTAAGATGTTGGGGTGCCATTTTAAACCCCAGGGATTCATGATGAACACATCACAAATGGAGAGACTTCCTATTTCATCTGTGATTATTCAGCAGCAGCAAGTGATGAAGTCACATCACACAAATCCAGCCTCTAGCCTGCAGCTCACTGGGTATTTACGTAGCATTGACTGCCCAGAACACTTCTGCTTGAGAGGGTACTAGTAATTTTTATTTTTAGAGGACTGGAATCAAATATCACTGTTAACAGTTACTGTACAGAATATCTAAAAACTTTTTATTTTATTATGAATAAATTTTGTTTCTGGCAGTTCAGTATTGTACATTTGGTACAGAATACTTCGAGCTCACAAGATTTTCTTACTCATAATTGGATGAAAATAGTGCAGCTCTAATTTGTAGACTTTCATGCCTATTTTACATCTTCTCTTCTACAGCTTTAGGGATGACAACCCTAAAGGAAAAAGATCCCAAACTAGCAATCTCCAAGTTCAGACTCTTAGGCCAAAGTCTTAACTGAGTGCCTTACATTTGTCACATGAATAGAAACGGCCTGATTTCCAGAAATGCTGAATGTCTCCAGTGATCCAAATGGACTCTGACGAGCCCTTCTAACATCTGAAATTCATGCTCCCTTTTTTATTATTTCTTTAAACGCAAGTATGGATGTATAAGCCTAATTATCAGAAATCCAGATTTGAAAATTTGGCATGGAAAAATCTTGCACCTAATTTTTTTATTCATTGATCTCTTCTTCATCATCTTCAAACGCTTCCTCTCCATCGTTTGCTGTTGCTTCTTGGTATTGCTGATACTCTGAAACCAGGTCATTCATGTTGCTTTCTGCTTCTGTAAATTCCATTTCATCCATTCCCTCTCCCGTGAACCAGTGGAGGAAGGCCTTTCTCCTGAACATGGCAGAGAACTGCTCCGAGATCCTTTTGAAGAGCTCCTGGATAGCAGTGCTGTTGCCAATGAAGGTGGAAGCCATCTTGAGGCCACGTGGAGGTATGTCACACACTGCCACCTTGACATTGTTCGGGATCCACTCCACGAAGTAGCTGCTGTTCTTGTTCTGGATGGCCAACATCTGCTCGTCAACCTCCTTCATGGACATGGGGCCGCGGAAGACGGTGGCCACCGTCAAATACCGGCCGTGCCTTGGGTCACAGGCTGCCATCATGTTTTTGGCATCGAACATCTGCTGGGTGAGCTCTGGGACCGTGAGTGCTCGGTATTGTTGGCTGCCCCGCGCCGTCAAAGGAGCAAAGCCTGGCATGAAGAAGTGAAGGCGCGGGAAGGGGACCATATTTACTGCCAGCTTCCGGAGGTCGGCGTTGAGCTGGCCTGGAAAACGCAGGGATGTGGTTACCCCGCTCATGGTGGCGGAGACCAAGTGGTTCAAATCACCGTAAGTGGGAGTGGTGAGCTTCAGGGTGCGGAAGCAAATGTCATACAGAGCTTCATTGTCGATGCAGTAGGTTTCATCCGTGTTCTCCACCAGCTGGTGGACTGAAAGCGTAGCGTTATACGGCTCCACCACTGTGTCAGAAACCTTAGGAGAAGGCATGACACTAAAGGTATTCATTATCCTGTCCGGATATTCCTCTCGGATCTTGCTGATGAGTAGGGTTCCCATGCCAGATCCTGTCCCTCCTCCCAGGGAGTGAGTGAGCTGAAATCCTTGCAAGCAATCGCAGTGCTCACTCTCTTTTCTTACTACGTCAAGCACAGAGTCAACCAGCTCTGCCCCTTCTGTGTAGTGTCCTTTAGCCCAATTGTTTCCTGCACCAGTTTGTCCTAAAATAAGATAGAACAGGGAAATAAAATATACAGAATTATTGGCAAGGTTTGATATTTGCACGCTGAATGGACTCACAGGTGCTAAAAAAGCTGCTATAATCTGTCAGGTAGATAACTGTGCTCTTCAGTTTTGCCTCTAAATATCTCTGGAAGTATCCACATAAACTTTTTATATAGTCTCTGGCAGTTTTCATTAATGCCTTTGGGTGGTTATTTTTGGTTTTTTGTTGGTTTGGGTTTTTTTATTTTTGTCGTTTTACCTTCCATAAATGCAAAGATGGCCTTAACTCCTTGTTTTGAAAACTTTCACGCTCCCTATCCTGATGATTCTGTAAATACAAGATGACTGTTTAATATTTAAATGCTTTCTGTCTGTAAGGACCATGATGCATGCAAAGATAAATCCCAGATACATATATCTCAATGAAAATGAGAGGTTCTTGGACTGTTCTTATGAGTGAAAGAGAAAATCTTGTCATTCAAGAATAAAGCTGTGCTTCAAAATCCCATTTAACTTGTTATATCAGGAACTATAGCTTTTTAAATTCATGGTTACCTGGCGTGAATGAAAATAGTGATCAACAGAAGCTTCAAGGACATTATTGCAAAAACTTAGAACTGCCTTTTAGGTTTTACTGATGTCCTTACAAACTCACTATTCTTCAGGATATGCAAAATGACGTGCAAAATTGGATTACTGATATTTCAGAAAGTGATAAGTCCATTCTTTTCTTCCCAAGGCTTCCCTTCTTGTTTTATGAGCCACTCAGTTTATTAAGATAAACAGTGTGGATCATTTGCTATCGTCACTATTTTGTTATTGCTTAGATAACATGGAGGATTAAACTAGGGAATCAGTTTTTAGTATTCCTGTTCCTCAGAGTGACTACTGTACACATACATTGTGCCACTGAACTCACTTAGGGTACTCCTGGGAGTGGTATTCAGACAGAGCAAGAGTTTCAGAATTAAGTATAGAGCTGGCAAATTCTGTGCTGTTCCCCAAGACCTTCCCCTCCCTTCTTATTACCACGACTCATTTCAATACCCATGGCACCATGTTGGTGTCAAACATATGAACCAGGGAAACTTCTGACTGGGACACTTCTGAAATCCTGTGCACTTTTTTCCCCCTGCATAAATGCTGGGTTTCCTCATGATGTATTTGGTTAGTTAAGGCATTGTTCTGGATGTTGCTATATTTTTCTTTCTTTGAGCCCAGGGAGCTCAGCACTTCCTGTCCAGCTGGGCAAAGCACAAAGTAATATCCTTCCAGAATTAAATATGTTTGTAAGCACCTGCAGCCTGCTTGAGCAGATCCCCTACTATGGATAGGGCAGCACATCAGGATGCACAGAAACAACCAGACATCACTCCAAAATGCAGAAGGCATTGATCTCCTAATGGAAGTAAATTCTGATTTTAGGACAGCTATCAGCTTCTCCTGTGGCAAAACTACACTCCATCCACTAGTCACCCATGTGCCTAGGGACTCCAGCATTTTCATTGCAGATTTCCTTCTTCCACACCCAGTACACCCAGTTATCTTATACTTCCAGAACCACTGTCTCTACAACACTGTAAGACTACCACAGCACAGTAAACCACAGTAAACCACAGTAAACATGCCCTGGAACACCCCCAAATCTTACTCCATGACAATACAGTCTGGAGGTGCCAGGGCCCTAATAAGGCTGCCACAAACCTGGAAGTCATGATCACAATCCTGTGAAACTCTACTGGATGCCCTTCCCTATCAGGTACCTACCTACCTGACCTCTGAAAATCTAAGGCAAACACATAGAAGTAATCAAATTTCACCAGGACTAAACTGTCTAGGTGGAAAATGAGCCTGTGCCCACAAAACTCAGGGTCTGGAAAATCTTTTGCCAATCCTGGATGCTCATCTGTAGCATCCTGCATCTATAGTATCTGTCATTTGCCAGGATCTAAAGAAGCCTACATGAAGCAATCCCACAACTTATGTGCACTCCTGGCACCTCCAGATCCTTCTATCACTCTTTCTTTCACCAACATGCTGTAGGGTTATCACACTTGTTCAGGTTGAGCTGCACATGCCATTTGTCTAACAGTCAATTTATTTTTTAATCCTTAAAATGGCACTTGTTTCCTTCAATCTTCTTTCACTCTCTTCACTGCTCAAAATATAAGATAAACGCGGTAAAAGAGCTCAGTAGCTTGCACATTAACACTTAGGAGACTGGTGTGAACAGCCCTTCTGCAGAATTTGCCTTTGACTGCCAGACAGCTATTTTGTGGTTGCCCCCATCAGTTCATACAAATAAAATTCCAGCAGTATATCTGTAGCAAATCTAGCACTGGTGTACACAAGAAAAGAACAAGAAATGTAAAAATGTCCAAGTGAAAACTGGCTAACAGGAGGAGACACAAGAGAGTTCACAGCAGCTCCTGGTGGGCAATCGTGTGCTGTCAGAAGGCCAGGAGGCCTGCTGCTCCCCTACAGCAAGATCATTCCATCTGCAGTTCTTCACCTTTTAAATCACTACCTTGTCAGCACAGGCATTAAAGTATAAGGATTATGTTGTATCCATCTCAAATCTCTTGCTGGCTTGATATAAAATTCCTGTATCTGGAGTGTGTGGCCATGTACTGAATGCACCTGCATGAAATCCTGACTGGTGGCCCACGGTTACTTGCTGTGGAGACGTGGGCACACGCAGGTTTATACGAGCAGAGATGGAAAACACCCCCATCAGAATGAGCCTGTACAGTCTGGGGTATGAGACTGCCAGCCCCTGCCACAAAATCCTCTGTGGGCCCAGGCCAGATTTTAAAAGAGAAAACAAAATGCTTTGTTGGCTTTTGACACAGAAGATCATTACTTCAGCGCTCAGCCATTCTACATTATTCAGCAGGTTGGGAGGACAGTGCCTGATGCTGGCAGAGGCCTCTGTCAGATACCAGTCGATCACATGCTGTTGGTTCATTGTTATCTTGGCAGGAAGGGAGTACAGAAAACTGGACCATTGTTGAAGACATTCTGAATTGATTTTGCTCTGGTTTTACTGGTGGTGTGCCAAACTGTAAAGCTCCAATTCAGGTATTTCCATAGGTCAGGTGAATTCACTTTCAGAGGACTTGTGTGGTTCGTGCACGTAAAAGGGAATGAAAGAAAAAACCTGAATACAGAAACAGACTTCAAAAAGCTGCTTATATTTATGGCTTTTCTCCCTAAGCCTACTTCTACATGTTGTAACTTACAACATGTTGTATCTCTCCTTTGGAAGAGACCCTTAACATCACTGCCGTGGAATTTACAGGAGAACATGGATAGCACAAAAGTTTTAAGTCAAAAACTTTTAGGAACTCTGCATGGCTTTTTTACTCCCCTCTCCGACCCCAACAACCCAGACTTAAGTTTGTTTTATACCACCCAAACTATGTTTATCTTTCCTCTGTCTGTCCCTGGCAACGTTCCTTCCTTATGTTAACACAACATACCAAACTAAGTTCCAACCTAAGCTTGCCTTGTCAGGAGGAAATGTGTTTGTGGCTAGTGCAGACTCAGAAACCAAAAGGGCATGAAAGTTCTCATGGTAGCTTTCATTCAGACTTCCTGTTTCAGCAAGTGGCTCGCTTAACTTCCACATGCTGTTTCTTCTTTAGTGCAAAGGGATTGATAATGCTTCTGTACTTCATGAGGATACTCTGAAAGGGTAATATGCATTTTGTAAGCTTAGGTGGAAAGTACTACAGAAGTCCAAAGTTAAGAAGTAAAAGTAAAAAAAAAAACCCTCTGCAAGAACACTGTGAAAGCAGAACATCTTCACGTACTCTCAGACTGATCCTCATTATGCTAGAAAATAACCCAGTAACTGGCTACATATGTGTTTTCCATATTATTGCTGATCTTCTTCCACTGTTACTATACTGCTAAAAAAGTTTAATTACACAGCCTAAAAACAATTCTGTACTCAAGCATTTAATGTGAATTTAAGTGAAGAGTAGTCTGGTTGGTTTGTGGTTGAGGTTTTCCCTCCCCCCTCCATTTTCTGCAGAACCTCTGTGCATTTTTTTGTGAAGAACTGGCTTCAGGATTTCTCTGGAGTTATATATGTGGAAAGCAAATGTACTTTATCTAAATACCATAGGAAACTTCCAGCAGTTTGCTAACCAAAGGAATGATCACCAGGAGAATAACTTTTTCATTTAACAGGATGTTTTGACTGGCTTACAGATAACTGCAATTCCATTGATAGCTATTAGGATTTCTCAGTAGAATCACTTTGGAACAGGAAAATTGAATGCTTTTGGACCATTCACTTGGTAATCAAACAGCCGTTGAAGAGCTCTGTCTTTTTAAAAGAAACATCCACATACCAAAGATGAAATTATCGGGCCGAAAGAGCTGACCAAAAAGACCAGACCGCACACTATCCATGGTTCCCGGCTCCAAGTCCAGTAACACTGCTCTTGGCACAAATTTGTGGGCTACAACAAAAAATAACCATGTCCTTAATGTTCAGAAATGAGCTAATACAGTTACAGCTTTTAATACACAAATATATTATGTCTCATATTGTTAGTCTAATATATAGTTCATACATATACGAGTAGTTCCTATACAGAAAGTCATGGTGGTGAAAAACTCATCTCCATAGGAATAAATCAATTCAGCTTGGAAAACAGACCTGACATAATTTGGGCTCTACAGATTTTACTTCTTGTAAGCTCTTTATTAGCAGGAGATATTAGGGAGTTTATTATTAGAAAAAAAAAATAAATTTACTTGTTCTTTTTAAGAAAGTAGGTAATCTTTTCTGTGAGTATCAGGGTGAGTGAAGTGCTTATGTTCAAGTTATCCTAACACATGTCCACAAACTTTTATTCTTGAAGGATTCTCCTCCAAAGAGCTACTTGGTGTACATGGCAAACAGCAGTAGTCAGCACATCTACCACAAAGCACAAAATAAACAATCCGTGTCAAGCTGAATTTGTTCAAGGAAACTCAGGTAAATAATATGAATTAACCCCAGCTGGACAAAAGATGAAACATTCACACTTGCAGGTTCATGTCCAGACCAAAGGGCTCCAGATCCCCATTTTACACTAACACCTTTCAACAGCAGAGGACTCTCAGGACTTGGATGCCTTTTGGCATCTTGTTAATGAAACAGTTCTCTATTACCTGTGACCCAACCCTCTCATTCATGAAAATTAAAGAGAGAGTACTACAGATGCTCGTATGGCCAACACTTTAATTTGGAGTAACTGAAGAAATGCGTTTGGTGAAGCAATCACACATTTGAAGAGCAAACACCCACTGTAATGCTAAACAATAAACCTCCACCTTCAGACCCTAAGGACAGCCCCTTGTGCCACTTTGTCTGGCGAGATAGCACCCAGCCATCTTAATAGTACGTAACAAAGTAGATAGTGTTTTTCTGTTGAGCTGGGCACAGCTGAGGGGCTGGTGGCATGTGAGGAGTGTGGCCAGATGTGCAGTACGGCTTTATGAGCCGGTTGTCTTCTGATTCCTGTGCCCCTTCCCACGGAGCCCCCTGTCCCGCACCCCTCCCCGTCCCACACTTACAAGATGATTCATTATAGTAGACATTGATCCTTTCCAGCTGCAGCGCTGAGTCACCGACATAGCCTCCGGCTGGGTCAATGCCATGCTCATCACTTATCACTTCCCAAAACTAAGGGAGGAAAAGCGAGAAGCGGGTTGGGAACTTCCCTGCGGAGCAGCGGGGGCCCTGCCCAGCTCCCG
>VZUA01068992.1:61624-71810 GCA_013401035.1 Horornis vulcanius
ACCAAATATCCAGGATGACATCAGGTCCTTCTGCTTAGTCAGGAGCACAATACTGATGAGCACTCTGGGAGACAACTACAAAGATGACATCTGACTCGTTTCAAAACCTGGCTCACATCTCTTTCTTCTTACTAAAAAGAAACACAGGGAGGGAATCACTGCTGATTAGGCCAAGGGTTTAATAATGTGATTAGAAGAGGAAAAACAAAGGAGAGGGAGCACAGAAAGTCATCTTCCACCTTAAATGCACCCTCCTTTATTGAAAGCAGCCCTTGTCTGCTGCAGGGTGTTTGCTTCAAGAAAGGAAAAACAAAAAGAAAATAGTAAAGAGAACCCATATTCACAGAGACATCTAGTGGATACAGGGATCCTCTGCTCACCACATTCTGCTCAAGGTTAACGACCTGGCAGCTGCCAGGCTGTTTTCTGCAGGCTAAATGAAGCAATAAAGTTGTGTAAGACTGGGCCTTTTTGTACTTGACACCCCAGCCCTCAGACAGTGTCACGATAAGTCAGACAAAGCTAAACACAGCAGTATATCATTAGCCAGCAATTTTATGCCTGTTTTACTTTGATAACCTCCAAGCTCCAGCAACAGGGTCCCCTATCAATAACAGCTTTGGACATGTACAAGCAGTTGGTGTGCTTGGAAGCATCTTCCCACACCCCTCCCCACTGGCACCCAGAATATTTGAATAAAGCAGGACAGAGCTGGTGCTACACTCCAGGTGATTGGTGAAGCTGTGACAATCCCTCTGTTGTCACTCAGCACTTTCTGAAGAGGGGCTGCATTCAAACTTGTGCTGCTGTAATGCCAGACAGGAAAAAGGAGCAAGGTGGAGTCACACCCTGGCTGCAACTCCTGTTCTGCCCTTGGAACTCATGCCCCAGGTGCAGAGCTTGATAAGGCAGTGAGGTATTTTGGGAAAAATGTACAGGCTGCCCACACTGCAACAGGGGACTGGGAAAACAGGGCCACAGGATTGAGCTGTACATGGGGAGGCACAAAAATTGTGTCTCTGCTTACAGCTCCTCAGCCAGCTCTGCACCCGGTAGAAGAAATTCTGATGCCAGCTTTTTAGCAACAACCATCTCATGGAAAAACAGTTTGAGTTTGACTCTATGTTATTAACGTACAGATTACTATTTCCCCATAAAATAACTAATTGAATACTGAATTATATGATTGAAAGGCTAAAACAAGCCAGTTTTAATAGTTCTTAAATATCTTGAAGCATGCAGACTAACATTAGGCTCTGATGCCAACTTCTGACTATTTGCAAAATTAAATACAGGCATATTTTTAATTATCATTAACTACTACTGCCTTCAGAAGGCAGAACTTGCTTTAAATTACTTTATTTGAGAATTTTTACAGTCTAAATTTAATCTTTAAAGACACTGTATTTTTTTAACTTTATGGCGTCTAAGTCTTAATTGTCTTTATGTTACAAAAAGGCTCAAGAACAAATATTTGTGAGCTTCTCCAAAAGCAGGATATGTTCCCTCTAAGTCTTTTCAATTGTAATGCTTTATTTCAATTCCTGGTGGATTTTGCCAACAGATCTGTGTCCAAACAAGGGACAATAAGAAATATGAACTTGATTTTTCATCCAGGAAGGCTCAACAAGAAATTTACATCTTGCCTCTCCAGAGGAATTTTTCTTCTTCTTCTTCTCCCCTCTTTCCAACAATTTTAGCAGCCACCAACATTCCTCCATCCACTTATACTCAAATGAGAAAGAAGCAGTCAAGACTTACTGGTGTCCATTTCTGTCCATTTTCTAGAACCATGAAGTGTGTATTATCATCCAGGGATTTGAAGAACTCCTCTGTGTCCACAACTGTGCCATCTTCCTCCAAAACCAGAGTAACTATTCCAGCAGTTATAACAAAGGCATCTAAAGTCTGGAAAAAACCCAGGAGATTTTAACATTCTAAAGGGAGCCCATCATTTCATATTGAGACTTGCTCATCTGAAATATTCTCCTGAACTTCCCCAGTCATGGTTTTTTAGAAAAAGAGTCTGTGGGTTGTCTTTCTGGGACACTGGACTCCTCTGTAAGTTTCAGCCAGAGCAGGAGGACTGTTTGCTATACCTTGCTGAGGAGCTCTTGCAGGCTGCTTGCAACAATTCCTTTCCGGCTGCTTCGGGAGGCATTGGACACCCGGAAAGGGCGCCCTGCAGGCATGAGAGGAGGGAACAGGGTCTGTTTGGTTACTGCTCCTACAGATGCTCCCATGGATATGAAAGATCTAAGACAAATAAAAATTCAACATAGTTACAAAAACAGTCACGTCAAGTACTGCAAGAAGAAGGAAGACTGTTGACATAATCATATTATACAAGTATTCACAGATCACATTAAGACTCTTGGAGCTTAATTTCAAAATTAAATACTACACAGCCCTACAGATATGTTATCTCTGAACTCTCTCTTGCCCATGACATTTAGAAAGACTTTTAAAATTAAAACAATTTCAAGCAGACATGGGACACCTCTAGCTCGGCTGACATCAAGGTCACAATCACAGTGAAGCTGATGGGCTGTAAAAGTGAATTTCAAAGGCAGCAGCTCTTACTGCATTCAGTTACTTAGATCATTCACTTTATTTCCAAGATAAACACTCAGTGAGATTCATAATTAATTGAAAGCAATCTTGTGTGTTAAGATATGAGTTTGTTTTAGGAAGACTGAACACATTACCCATATTCAAAACACCCAGTGACAGAATGCAAGCAGAGCTTTGCAGTGTGGTTACACTTGACTTCTGAAGAGTCAAGGCATTTGTTTGTAAATTTTATCTGCAGCTTATAAAACTCCATCTGGTTTTGAAAAACACAAAATAAGGGGCTTATATCAGAAGGAGTTAAATGCAATCAAAGTTAAGATCCAAGTGCAAAAATACCTAGTGTTGGAGCATGCTGCCAGCGAGGCTTTGGAAAGAGATTTTAGATTTTTCTGGGCAATTGCATATTTACCTTTGGTAAACCAGTCACATAACACCAGTAACAGCCTCCTCCCACACCAACATACAGACCTGCTCTCATCAACACCTAGTGACACCTCTTCTGACAAATGATAATGGCTATGTCAATAGTTAGCTTGTCAAAAATGGCACTCTGCCCAACACCTGGGAAGGATTGATTTCTAAGCCTTTAAAGGGAGGCAATATCTTGTCTCCCACACTCCTGGACTTTACCCTCTGTAAATACCTTTGACTCCTTAATACTGAATTGCTCAGGGGTGGGAAAGGGATGCATCCCCATTTTGTTCTCCCACATAGGTGTAAAAAGTCAACTTTATGTAGGAAAATCTATTCTCAGACACTTTCACTGAGGGTAGAGTGAACTGGCAGCCTTTATCCATGGTCAGAGAGTGAATACAGGACTTCCTAGAACAACAATGAGATGGTGTAAAGTTACTCAGCTTATGATGTTGCAGTCTCACCTTTTATGCAAATCCACACCAACCACGGAGAATAAATATCTTTTCCACACTTCTTATCTGATCTATAAGCATATATTTGGAATGCACAGAATGTCATTTTTGTGCCTGAACAGATTCAGATTTCAGCAAATAATTAATTTACTGATCTCATTCTGAACCACTCTTCTGGGCTCTCACCTTTCCTCTAAACAACAAGCTTACCTTCCTCAAAAGCTCCTTGGAATAATATTATTATATTGTATTAATTATTATCTATCAATTATCAATTAATAATTAATTATTGTATTTATATTATATTATATTGGAGCTTTAATTCTTTTAAAGGAGAAGAACATTTTTCAGTTTTGTTCTAGCTCATGCTATTACTTTGTTGCTAATCCTGGCTATACAGTAGGTCCCTGGCTTTCAACATCTGGCATTTATACACATGTGGCTGATGGAAACCTCTGTCCTTCTCATGGCAAAGCTGGTACAAGGATAAGCATCCAGTTTGGCTTTCAGGAAACAAGTGCTGTTTCATATTAAAGAGCTAATAAGCAGTGCTCCTCCAGGAAAAGGGTGAGGGCCAGGAAACAGTAGCACTGACAAGGCCATGGAAGCTCCACAGAAGGGGAGCCTGCTAGGGCAGGCCGTGTTTGCCAGTCTCTCTGCTGACTAAGTTAACAGGTCCCCAATCACCCCACTGGTTGTGGGCAGCTCACATTCTGAATCACTGAGTCTCTCCCGCAGGAAGGAAGCCTGCTCATTTGCCTTGGGGCTGGTGACACATTTCACCATTAACACCTGATGTTAAAAAGTGCTGCACTGGGGTTTCAAGAGCTTTCACAGCTGATTACACCTCATTGCCTCTCAATAATTTGAAAACTTGCATGTAGAATAGTAACCTGAGCAATATGTGAGTACTGCCAATTTTTGGTTTTTTGCAGTGACAGTCAATATCAGTCCCATTGAAAAGTTTTCTTTCCCATTACTTAAGCCACGCTGTCATTCACAAAAGACAAAGCATAGGGGTAACAGCCATAACATTCATGCTGATGAAGAATGAAAAATGTTAGGGACACAGCTCACAGGCAGGCCTTGAGCTAACAGGGCTCACCCCAGCCAACTCTACAAGCCACGCATTGAAGCTCTGAGCAAAAGTGTCTCAAGGAGTCAGGACCAATCACCTCACAGTGCTGCCTAGTCCTGTCTAAAGTCAGAGCAATAAAACATACAGGTCAATAAACCAGGGCTTACATTAGTGCCACCAGACAGTCACTAATAGGAAAGATCTTAAGAAGTCATTTAACATAGTGAAATTTCACCTACATTTTGATGAAACCTGCCAATATCATCTTTAAACTAAGCCTGCTCATGAAGAAGTGAGTCTGGGCTCCAGGGCAGGCTGAGGTTTCAGCTAATGAGGAGACAAAAGGCAGGATGATGAAAAGCCTCCAGATAAAGAGAGTGTGAACCCTTCCATTTCTGGGTCTATTGCTGAAACCTTGTTTTTATTTTGTGTGCCACTCTCCTTCCTAGATCATAGGCTCAAATAGGCCAGCCTACATTCACAGCTCTTGGAAAGATCCATTCTTGTTGTAGCTGTCCTCAAAATCGTCAAAACATAGACAAACCAATTCCTGATACAGGGAATTCCTCTGCTAGACTGAAGTTACCAAAAATATTAAAAGCTATTAAAAGCTATTAAAAGCTGATCAAGCCCAACAATGAAACAAGTGGTGGAAAAGAACAAAGATGCAGTCAGTTTTGTTAGAAAGCTGAGTGACATGTTAAATGCAGATGAATCCACTATTGTTTTAATAGTCTTTAAAGCCAAAAGGATCAAGTCCTAGCTCCTCTCTAAAGCAAGAAGGAATCCCACATCTGTGAAAAATACAAAAATATTTTATAATTGAAAGCTCAAATACCTTCAAACTCTAGCATCTTATCCAGTTTCTTTTGGATAACTACAGTCTGCTATAGAGGGCTTCACAAATGCTGCCACAAGCATTCACTCTAGTGTCAAAGCCGGTGGGAAGGATGAATTAATTTTTTAGGAGAATTTGGGGATTAAAAGCCTGACTTGAGCCCTGTACACATATTTCACTCTTTATCTTTGTTTGCAACATGCCCCATATGTTTGTCTAAGAATGTGGTGCAACGCTCTTCAGTCTCACTCAGAAAAATCAGTGTTGCACAACACGCTCCAGGATATAGCACGGATTGATTTTTAGGTTAGGGTTCGCTGGCAAACGACAGCGGCAGTAACAGCGAGGCAAAACAAGAGAAAACAACAACAACAAAACAAAAAAACCCCAACAAAACAAAACAAAATAAGAAAAGGTCGGAAATTAACCAGGAGAGTTCGGGTTCAACCAGATGGCAGCGTGGTTCTCCTGCTCAAACATGAGCTGTAGAGCCCCCACAAGCGCAGGAGGCAGCGGATGGATTTCCGAGCAGTATACAGAGCTGTACCTCCATGGACGCGGCTGCCTGGGTGACAACATGACCAGGCTTGTGGTCATGTTGTCCCCGAGCCCCAGCGGTTCCCGGCTACTCTGGGGCTCCGGGCCAACCTGCTATCGGCACGCAGCCGGCAGCAGCCTCGGCTGCCGAGAGACCACTGCCCCTCAAAGGCGGCTGGGGCTGCAGGGCTCCTACCTGAGCTCCCTCAGCACAGCTTCAGCCAGGCTCGCAGGGCTGCCACAGCGTCCCGACCTGCTTCTCCCACAGAGCAGCGTCCATCGGGGTTAATCCCCACCAGCCCCGCCCGCCCTCGCACCGCGCCTCGGCAGCGCCGGAGCTGACCGAGGGCTGCTCACACTGGGGCATCCCCGCCAGCCTGCCGGGATGGAGCCGGGGATGGGGCCGGGGATGGGGCCGGGGATGGGGCGGGAGTGTCCCGCACTCACCGCAGCAGCGATCCCACGCAATCCCGCGCCACCTCCATGGCCCGCCGGCCGCGGGGCAGCGCCGGTCACGGCGCTTAAGTGCAGCGGGCGGGGCTCCTCCTCCGGGCCCTGGCCCCTCCCTGCAGCACCGGGAGCCGTGCCCGGGGACAGCGGGGACAGCCGGGACAGTCCCGCCGGCGCTTAGCGCTTGTCCGGAGCCCGGGGATGCGGCAACAGGTGCCAGGTAGCGCGGTTTGGGAAGGGATGTTTCTTCAGGACGGGCCGTGTGCTTTAGCTGGGGAAGGAGCAGGAAAGGTTTTGTTCAGCGTGTGTGGGGGATACACTCTACGCCTCAGCTAGTTACAGCTAATGTAGGAACAGTGGAAGCCAATCTCATTTGCGGCCTCCCGGCATTAGAGCAAATCAACAGATTAAGCGTCTCGGCTTCTGATTTTAGGGCCTGTGAATAAGCTTACAGTTCGGATTAATGTGTACAGTAGTGGAGGTATTTACTGTTGCAGGGGAGCAGTGGCTTCTGTTTACTACACTGGAACAAAGGCACTGTTTACTATTCACACGGACACAAATCCTTCACCGTTCTTTTGGGCTCTGGAACCAGGTTCTGTTGCTTACAGCTGTCCAGCAAATATTGTACAGGAAAAATAGAGCCAGGAGCATCAGAACCTGCCTCAGACAACAGCCTGACCTGGGGCCAGGATCTGCTCCAGGAAACTTTGCCACTGCTGACCAGGGAATGACTCCAGAAGCCCTTGCCACCAGCACTCAGGTTACGCCCAGGGTCAGGAATAATCAGTTATGTAGTTACCTGAATTGCTTTTCCTGTTTAGGGTAGAAAGGACCATTCAAGATACCTCTTACTGTCCAGGTTTCTTTAGCAGGCAGTCTGACACCTGCTAGATGTCTTCTTCAGTTCTCAGCATTTGGGACCTTTACCAGCTATCAAGAATTCAACTTTTTTTTGTCCAGGCTAAATTGCTTTCTTGGATGGCATCTCCTCTCCAGCCTGATAAAACAAATAGCTCCTTTCCTCAGAGCACACTCTAGACCAAGAAACTTGCCCCTGGGAAGCTAAGCCCAGATTTTATCTTCTCCTCCTCAAGCTACATAGGTCTTGCAGGTGTGTAGGGATCCTTCTCATATGTTAACCCCTTTCCCCTGTTTCCTATGGCAATCAGTTTTGTTACTCCTCTTCATTAGTCCCTGGCAACATGTCGTAGGGAGCAGGAAGTGAGGGGCAGTGAATAGTTCTTGAGCACTGGACTCCAAACAGCCAAGCTTCCCCCTAGATTTGTATCTTGTGGTTGATTGTGGGGCACAGCTCATGTTGAGTCCAAAAAGTGATGCATTTTTAAGGAGTTATTGACAAGAGCTTCTCTACTGTCAAAAAACTCGTGTGTACAATGCAGCTTTTCCTGTGGAGGGAGAAAATAAGGGAGAAGAAGGTGTTTTGTCAGATGGCCTGTCTCCTTCTCTGTCCATGGAAGGGAAGGGAGAGTGCCCCTTAGAAATCATATGGAAATTGCAGTAACTTTGGAGATTTTTCTAAACAGGCTGGGATACAAATGTCTGGAGGAGGTGGAAATTTTGGTCTTGCAGAAGATTAGTTTTTCTCCAATCATGTGGCTCTCCCCAAAATTCTCTGCAGAGATGTCCAACCAGCGCAGCCACTGCACAGCAGCCCCCCAGGGGACAAGCGAGACCTGCCACAGCTCTGAGGCAGGGACTGTGTGTTTTGCAAGGACAAGCTCCTCCAGCAGCATTAGAGCTTCCATTTGCATGGCAGCTGTAACTAATACAAACACAGATGCCTAACTAATGCAAACATAGATGTGCAAGAGTAACAGGAAAAGCATGTCCTTTTAATGACTGTCCTCATCTGAAAAGGAGAGAAGGCTATTTACTGTAGTTTTACAAGCTGCACTTTACTTTTTTTTTCCCCCTTTTCTGAGCAAGCAGCAGTAAAACCATCAGATGGGTAAAATCTCTGACCTAGGAGTTGGGCTTCCCAGAAAGAAGAGTCTTTGAACAGTAGCAAGACAGGACTCAGATGGGATGTGCACAGAAGCTACTGAGGAAGAGTATAAACCACTAGGTGCAGGTGCCAAAACTGGGAGGGCAATCAAGCAAGGTGTCATTAAAAACTGATGTGACAACACCCAGTATAAATACAATAGCTGTAAGAGGCAGAATCCTTCCACTTTTACAGGGAGAGAAAACAAACTGCAGGCTGAGCTGAAGAGGGCAGAAAACTTAGCAACATTTGCTTCAGTCATCACTGAACATATTTATCGTGCAGGGGACAGAGTACATGGATGATACTGCAGGGAGTGAGTACTAGAGGTGGAGTTCAATAAGGGTGCTAATCCCTCTTGCTAAATTACTCTCTTACGGTCCCCTTGCTGAGTGCAGTGACTGCCTCCACAAGTGTTACTTTTCCACTGCAGTTCAAGTTAAACAAGTTTGATTAAGTCACTCCTCAAAGGGGTCATATTGCTATGGAAAAAGTTTGCATCTGGCATGTTTAACAGGGAGGAGGAGGCACTTGAAGTAGTTTTGTGTGCAACTTTACATTGATGAGCATGCAGTGTCAGTCCAGGTTTTCCTTATCACTCTTTGAGAAAAAAATGTCAGGTTGGAACAAACTCAGAGGAAAGTGGGAATGATCTGATGTGCAGAAAAACATGGCATATGGGCTGTGTCATTTGGGAATTGGGAAGATTGGGTGGAGATATCAATCATGGACTTTAATGATTTTAGAGAACTCTCTGAAGAGGAATGAAATAACATTTTCTTTGTGCCTACAGGGGCTTAAGCTGTAGGAAAGGAGATTGAGGTTGTCCATTAAGAAACATTTCACCTCTAAGGTGACTGTTAGGTGCTGGGCTCAACTGCTGGCTGAAGGTGTGAAGTCCATTAGACACTGACATTGCTTGGGCCAGTGGTCAAATAACACAGGATCAATTTGGACATTCCTTCTGTTTCTCAAGGCTCTGACAAGCAACATGAATGAGATTAATGCAGAATAAAGTGCATCTCTACCTCAGTCTTTGGCCCAAGAGGGGAGTGAAAGAAGTGCACAGATGCATTTACAGCAGTGTGAGCAACAAAGATAGCAAGATTAGAAAGGTTGTCTTAGATTTGTAAAAGCTGACCTTCTATTCAGCTTTCTGCCCTTTCCTGCTTTTGGTTAAGTCTGATCCTGATTTCTGTTATTCCTTCTCCCTTCCATAGAGAACCAACTTTCTAATCTTCACAGTGTCCTCAAAATAACAATATTTGTTTCTAAACTGCTTTTATTATTCAGCAGATTTCTATCTCCATTGCCTCTGGTTCTGTTTTATTTCTGTCAGGCTGTTTGTGTTAAAGATTTGCTTGTTCATTCTTGATATTTGTGTTAACCAATGCTGCACCATCCTTCAAAGTTTTAAAGAACATATTAGACAAGCATCCATCACAAGAGGTTAATATACATCAGATTATTTTGAGAAAAGATTATGGAATAGATTTCATGAGGTTGCTTTTTGTTGTTTTCCACTTTTTTCAGGATCTTTGCTAGTGAGTCCATATTTTGTAATGTAAAGCTCTAACAGCTTTACACGAACCACGGAGAGGGTTTTTTAGCTGTACAGGAGGGGATGAGGCTCCTCCTAAAGGTGATCTCGGTGCTCTGCACAGCTATGTAGAAGAAGATGGGAACATTTTTTGGTACTGATTAAAATCCTCTGAAATTTGCTGGAGATGATTCTGTGGCCAGCAAAGACTCTGATGTTGAAAGCTCTGTTTGAATTAAAAACTAATCTTTCACTGCAGTGAATTATCCGGACCAGAAAAAAACGTTCCTTA
>VZUA01068998.1:6405-17234 GCA_013401035.1 Horornis vulcanius
TTTTGTTTTTTGGTTTTTTTTTTTGGAAGCCTGGAAAACACAATATTGAGTGAACCGTAGTCCGACTTACTGACATTACAGTACTACTAACTTTAAGAGCTGATTCTATATAATCCTTCCCATTTGGTGAGAAAACTTCCTTTGAAGATCTGTCATTTAGAAACCTGAAACATTAACCTCTTATGTATAACATACAAACACTCTCTAATTGGTGCATGTGCTAAAATCAGATGGAAAGAATATGGTTTCTGGTACTGTATGTGAAATTCATGTTATTTTTTTTCCTTGTCATGAAGAAGACAGGCTATAATTTTAGTACATTTAAGTTCCCAAGTGAAACTCTGAAACTGTAACACCCTTCAGATAATATGATTGATGTGAAATAGCAGAACACTACAACAGGAAATGCTAGTTTTAGTACATATCTCCAATTGTCTTCACATCGTTCACAGCACTTCAAACTAATGCCACAGAAGCAGAAAAAAAAATTAAACAGATTGTTTAGAGGAAGCTGGCAGGGAAGGAAGAGCTGTGATGACACCACACGCTGACTCCTCCAAGCCTACTGCTTGCATTTTACAAGTTTTGAGGAGCAGCTGCTGAAAGGCAGGAAGGGAACTGAGAAATGACCACTGCATATGTACTAGAACACCAGACTAGTGAATTAAGGCTGAGCATTGCAGCTTTTAAAGGCTGCTCTCCAGCCCCACAGGGACGTCAGGCACAGAGCTGAGGAATGCCGCTTACCTTCCCAGTCAGCTGCCAACTTCCTGGTACTGTACAGTTTCAGAGACAAGTTAATGGTGTGGTGGCACCAAGGCATCTAAAATAGGTAGGATTGCCTTTCGCATCCTGTTTTCATTCCCTGGCCAGGGAAACCACAAGCTGCAGCCCTGCTAAAAAGCACAGACCATTGCTCTTGTGGGGAGCTGTGTGCAGTGGGATCTACTGGCAGCCTGACAGAGGAAGCTCAAATAGAAAAGACCTCGCCCGAGACACTCCCCAAACCCTCTGCGAGGTCTTGCTTATGCCTAATTATACCTCAGGCCTTTTGGAGGCCAAACCCAACTCCCTGCTGGGTTTTGTGTTCCTGACACTTTCCTCCCATGAACCCCGCTGGCTCTTAAATCACCACCTGCCACCAGTGAGGGCAGACTTCCTATGGCTCCTACTGCAGAGGCCAAAAAGCTGCTGCCAGCAGGGAATGTCTCCGCCACATTGAGCAGAGAGCACAACATGTTTCATGCCGAGCTGCCCGTAGGGTTTCTCACTCCTGATAAACCCACTGAACGCGGAGCTGCTACTGAGAGGCGTCCCCCACTCTGTCACCTCTCCATCCGTTTGCTGCTCAGTACCTTTTATTTTTTGCAGGATTAGTTTTTTCTCAGTTACGCTCCCTGAACTGGCTGAGGAATTAGATCGGCACTGGCGACCCTGCGGGCAGAGGACCACAAGGCTGGCTGTGGGTGCAGGGGGGCCAGGGCAGCTGCCCAGACACGGTAATTTGAAACTGCACCCTGGCACAGACCTGGCTTCAGAGTCAGGGGCAGCATCCCTTTCTTTTAAAGTCACAGTTCCCCTTCAGGAAAAAATAATAAATAGGGATTCTTAATGCAGTCTAGAGCCTTGTACAGCAGCCTTGTACTTCAGCTTGTACAGCGCAGTGCAGAAAAAACAACAGCTAAAAAAACTCATGTTTTATACTTAAAGAAGCATTGCTTTCTGAAATACACATAATTTTCAACTTAATGATGCCTCTAGCAGTTTTGGGAGAAGAATTTTGCTGCAATTGTTGGGGAGAGTTTTGGCAAACTTAAATCAGACATAATTAAACACCAGCTATGTGTCCCCAAGGAATCTCAACACGTGATGAGGAGAGTCCCAAAACCCAGCTATGTATTAATGACACATGCATGAGATACAGAACCAGTGGATGGAAGTTTACACTCTAGATATTCCAAGTATATGATTTACAAGTACATTTAAAAGAAAAAAAAATCTCAGGATATTCAGTGCCTACATTGACAATAACTTAGATGTACTCAATTTGCCGTACGCTTAAGAATACTTATTGATTCAAGAAATTTTAAGTTAACTCCCAAATCTGAAGGAATCTGTCTTGAATACCTCTGAGAAAGGTATGGCTTAGGGTTGGGCCAAGGCCACCTGTGTAGCTTCCCCATTTTTGTCTTTCTTTCAGACAGGCAATTTTCCCTTCTGGAAAGAGACTGCGGCATATGCAGAATTATCTTACAGGCACATTCTGCCAATCGGGTGTCTAGGGCTGTGCCTATTACAGCATCATCAGGAGAACTCTCCTGGCCACACTGCTTGAGCATCTCAGCAGTCTCTGCTCAGTGTTTGGAAGTGCCATGAGTGCTGTCTGTCTGAAAACCAAGAGGGGAAATTTTAAAAGTGCCTGTCTTGTCAGAGAGAACGCCAGTGCAGCCCACTCCTCCCAGGAGGGAGCACCCTGTGGCTGAAGTCACAGCACACCTGCAGGGAGCCTGGTTCTTGGCACCAAACCATTGCCTCACCAGATTTCAGTGCAGCCACAGCTGTGCCACACACTTTCATTTGTGCTGGCTTTCACAGGTACTGGACATCCCCATGTACAGAGTGTCTGGGGCTCCTGGGTGGCTACAAGGGGGTGAGCTGCCAGCCTGCCCCAGCAAAGAGCTGTACCCCAGAGTCCTGGCCAGCCATGCACCCTGGACCACAAGGGCAAAGCACTCAGCTACCACCTGCGCTGTTCTCTCTCCTGATCATCTTGCAGCTGACCCATGGTTGGTACTCTGAATCATGTGAAATATGCACTTTAAAGAAACTTCTCTAGCTTTCTGCAGGGGAAATGGGGGTAAAAGGAAAGTGAGCGCTACAGACTGCCTGGTTTGAGGCAGAAGCATGCTGAAGACCTGTCTACAAGCCCTGACAGTCATCAGTTAATAGAAAGCATCAGATCAGAAGCAGCCCTGCCTCCATCTGTTGTGAAGGGGTGAACACTGCTCACCCACTTCTCTTTATTCAGTCAGCCCCAGTCCCACAAACTACCTAGTTCCCATCTAGTAATCCCTTTTACCACATTTCCTTCCCATCTCCAGTTCTTCACACCCCCACCTTCACTTCCATCCTGATTCTCCTCCTAATAGGCACATTTAGCACTTACATACAGATTTAGCCTTTACATACCGATAAGAACGAACCATTTCAGAGGTCACTGCTGGCTACTTTAAGAGAATGGATTTTTAAACTGACAAACTTGAACTATCATTGAACAAAGCAGTGCTTTTTTTAAAACAACAGATTTGTTTGCATTAATTAATTATAATAATAGTAATAATAAACATAAACATGCCTCTGTGGAATCTTTTTTCTTTGACTAAATGAGAAACTGCTTGAAGAAAACATTTCCAAGCTAAATGAAAATGGGTTTATATGCCACATACAAACTGTAGTACTCTACAATGTAACAAAATATGCAAGCTTAAGCAAATTTACCACCTGCTACAATAGCAAGGGAACATGACGGAATCCTATTCACAACACAGCATCTCATTATTGCAGCCGGATGTTTCACTGCAGTGATTAGTGTGCACACAGAGTCACAATTAATTTTCAGCATTAATACCACCTTCATACAGATTTTCACTTACAGTCTCAACCAGAATCTAATTCAAGATTTTTTTTGCAGGTTTTTGGAAACTCTCAACTGACCTTCTTACATAGGCAAGACTGTACATGATAAAAGAGCATGTGACATTTTTACTTCTGTTGTTACCTTGCCTAATGAGAGCAAGCTAACATAGCTACATTATTATAGATGCATTTTGTCTAATACCTTTTAACTCATTAAGTCATCTTTCTTTTGGCACCCACTTTCTTCAATGCAACCTTTCATAAATCTGTTGTATATACTATATATGTGTGTACATATGTAGTACCTGTGTATACAACAGATTTAATAATTATTTTTTTCCTCTTGACAATTAAAATCAATTTTCTATAAAATGCATCTTACCATTAGACTGCTGTAAAGACTTATTCTGACAAATTCAAAAGCTTTCAGATTTGACTAATTTGTATTTTATGCAAGAATTAAGCAAGAAATGTGAGCCATGAAGAAAATTGATATATAACATCTTAGATTTATTACCATATACTTCCAAAGATTTTATGGATAGCTATCACCTGAGGTATCTCATAGACATTCATGTTCTCCTGGCAGTTGGAAATAACTTCAACCACTACTTAGAAACAAAATCAACATGCTTTTTTCTGGCTTCTCATTCAAATCAGCAGCTAGAAGCAGATGAGGAACACAAACCTCATTAGTCCTTTAAAAAAAAGGCCACCAATAGTTCAGTTTTCTAAACTCAACTGCATTTCTATAAAAGATGTTTTCTGATGAGTTCTTACTTTGAAAAGGAGGGGGGCAGTGCAGGCTAAACCCTAGAAAGCAAAGCAGAAGTAATAATCTCTTTAAGGCAGTTCATAGTAAGGAAGTGACTCAGCTGAGGAAAATTACAGAGTCCATTTGGAGACACTGATTCCAAGAGCACCCGGGTCTGCAGTCAGGAATCTGGCACAGCTGCACTGCCAGAAATTTCAACCTTCACAAACACATAAGCCTGAAAAATACTATTTGCAGTAATTCTAAACAGTTTTGTCTATCTCAACAGCATTTTTTGTTGTGAAAAGAAGACATGAGAGAACTGGATATATTCTCAAGCTATTTCTCAAAAAGACAAAGCAAACGCAAAGCAGGGTTTCATCGTAAGTCAAAAATTTCTAAGTCATTCAAAAATTGCATTATAACTTCTTTGAGTTCTGAATTACCCTTCCACAAACTCAGTAAGCAGTGCATTCTGCCACACAAGCTATTGCACCTAAAACTTGGAGGCAGGTCTTAGCACATTTAGAACTAATGCCACAATTACTAAGGGATGAAAAACCTCCAGCACCTTGAGAGTGCGCACCAGAATAGTTTTCAATCTGCAGATCTCAGCTATCTACAGATTATTTTTAAAGGGTTGGCAAAAGATATTAAGAAAAGCAGGCTTGTGGACAGGGTGCTTGAATCACTAAACATCATGAAAAAAGAGGCTACACACATCCAGTAAAAATCCTGGGGAGCAGGTCTTCCAGATCAAAAAATGTGTGTGTATCACTGCTTACTAATAATTCAAATAGCCAAGAATCACAATTACTGTTGTAATAAAAAACTATAGTGATTTTAAGTATTGTATGGACTAAGAAGGATTGCATTGAAGAGTTTACTGGTAAACATACATAACAGAAGGAATATATAGAAATTGCTCAGGCAAGTAAGAAAGTTATTTTAAGTCATTAACATTTTTTCTTTACTAATTAACAAATCCTCTGTTTCTTCACAAGGATTCACGAGTTCTCACAAGTGGGTAACCAAAAGCATTCTGTAAAACAGTTAGCTTTCCTACCATCGATTATTTACCCACAGAGAATGCTGACAAGCAGGAATCCCAAAATGGCTGATGAGAAGCTACCCCATTTTATCCCAAGAATTCAAACAGGACTCCAAGATACAATAACCTTCAGGGTTGGTTGTGCCCCTTCAAATGCTCTCTGATTCCCAATGCCTGTGGCACTCCTAAGAATGCAGGGCACAGCCAGTTGTGGATGCAGGTCAGATCCAGGACAGCAGTGCCTCTGGGATGGCGCAGCACCGCCAGCCGTGGCCACCCCTGCAGCTGGCAGAGCTTCTCCAGCCAGCCCAGTGAAAGGGCAGGAAGGAAACAAAGCAGTGCCTGCGTCCCTGAGAGCAGTCCATGGACTGCCACAGTCCACAACAGCTCCTCCTGCTTTCCCTCCATGAAAGAACGAGAAATTACAGTGATAATTTTGTTCAATTTCCCCTCAGGTGAAAATCAGGGCTAAAAGCTGCAAAAACAAAGTTTTCACAGTTATAGGAATGAGTTTGTGAAGTTATAAGCTTGCAAAGGGGTTTAAATCTCATATCCTTCACTTTCCAAAGAACAGTAGAAACATGTGGAGGTTACACTGAGGTTTACAGATGGCTCTCTGTTAAACTGTATTATAGTACTTTAATTTAATTAGCAGCCATACCTATAGAAGTACCATAATCCATACGCTGTTAGTCAGAGCCTGAGCTGAGAGGTACCTGGAACTTTTGTTTTCTTTCCTGCTAGGTGGGTTTGCATGCTGAAACACTAGTCTGGCTTTTGCCTATGATACTGAAACCACTTGCATTTGCACTTTAAACAAGCAAGAAGAAAATGTGTTTGCTTACACAAATCCTTGAACTTGCATAATTGTTCAGATGTGGGAAGGTGTCTTCTTCTAGATAATAACATTTTTGAAATCAATGCAGAGATGAAAGATGAAGTTGTCACTCTTCTAAAAACACACACTAATGAATTTTGAACTATGTCAGACAAGAACAAAGAGACAATGGTGTCTTTTCTTGTAAGTCAATTTATAATCTATAAAAGAACATGTCTTGGTCACAAATTTGTAAGGGAAAGGAATTCACATTTCACAAACTGAATCAAGGAGAGATGCTTACAAATGATTTTAAGCATCAGAATTAGAAAATTTTAATGTGGGGATAATTTTTCCCCTGTACTGAGATCACCTGTATTCTCCAAGGACAGCAAGGGGTCTTCAGCAGACTACAAGCAAGTTTCAGGTTCCACAACACTTACTATTGTTGTTTGTAAGCAATACAGCTAATTAAATGCACACAGACTCTATAAGCAGATCCTGAATTATTATCTAAAAATGTTGCACAAAAGCATTTAGAATACAAAATATATACTCCATTTATACTGAAGAGGCATTATGTTTCTCCAATAAAAAAAAGTTCTTTAGTGTTAATGTTCTCAAATAATATAAATTGCTTGCATCAACAACACAGTACAATTAGCTTGTTACCCTTAAACTGAGTTTAAAATAAGCAAATTGTTTGATGACTTTGATGTTTTCCACCCAAAATGTGCTGGCTAATTTTTCCATTCCAGTTCCCATTCCAATCTTTTAACTGCCTTAATCTCCTGCCCTCAGATGTTGACCTCCTAAGAACAGAGGTCATAGGTTAGCACAGACAGACCTCAAAAGATCTGGACTATCAATTCATGCCTGAAAGATTTCTCTTCCACAAAAGAACTACTAAAAAAGCAAATTCCAAAATCCAACTCCACAGGCTGCATAAAATGTAAACTTGTTGATAAGTTGCATTCATAAATATTCTAAAAAGATTGGATCTAAACAGTCTGAATTAAGTTCTGTAGGATACAAAAATAAACCAATGGCATAGACATGGAATAATGACTGAACTTCAAAGATAAAAAAAGGAAAGCTCTAGACAGGGGAGAATTAAGAGTCAGCATCTTTAACCACAGATATGTATGTTTTAAATGTTTCTAATCTCTACATTTGAAAGTACCATTTTTCCACACCAGGCATTTTTAAACACGATTTGTTTTCTTGTGAAAGAAAGGGTGAAAGTATGAGATTAACTGACTCAGAAAATGAAACAGAACCAGTTAATACAAATTTCAGTGATTATTAGTGAGACTGCTACCTCATTTTCTTGCAATAATCAACCATACAACAGATTCCTTGCTCCTTGTTTGGTCAATGAGCACACAGTTCTCATTTAAAAAAAATGCCAGATGTTTCTTTTCTATGTATAAGAGAAATGTATAAAATTGTAAAGGAGAAAGATAATTTCAGGAGCCTCCAGGGAGTTAGAAATACAGAGATAAAAAGAAAGAACCATTTGATAAAATTATTTCTGGGATCCAAGTGAAATCTATTTGCTACACAGGGAACATAAGGACAAAAATTCTATCATTTCTCACTAGTGAAGTGAGTAATGATATTCCCACATTTAATAACATAAAATCACATTGAATTATTTACCAAGTAAATTAAATCCACTCTGAGGATTATTTTTTGACTTAGAAAACTAAAGTGCTTACACATTTTAAGTAATTATTGAAAGGAGGTGTAGGCACATACTTCTAGCAATTATTATTGGACCAGCTAACCACGATTCTTCAAAAATATATATCAGAACATAAGAACTTGAAAAAATTAGTCTGATAAACAGGAAAAGAGAGATTTTTAATTTACTACAAAGAAGTGATTTATAAAAACTAGGGAAGAAGAATGTAAGCGAAACAAAACCTTTTAAAAGGCAAATTAATAGGCTTACATGTGAGCTACATACAACTTCTAATCCTATTGCAACTATTGATGGAATAAGTAACACTGCATAATTCTGTACTGCAACTCATCTCAGGCAGACACACACTGACACACACTCTATTGTTTTGTTTTACAGTATTAGTTTAGCACAACCAAAAGGCAAAGATACTAAGTTTAAACACTAGCAAATCAGAAATTGAATATGAAACACTGAACTATTTCAGCTTTTTATACTGGTGAGAATATATTCATTTATCATTAAATGAAATCAAAGTGTTCTGGTTAAACTTTGATGCAAAGGCTGTTGCAACATTAATTGAGCAGTCTGTAGCTTGCTGTTGTTTGCAGAGCTGTCTAAAGTAAATAAAATGTGTGGCATTTAAACTGTCCAACAGCTAAAAGGGTAAAACTCCAAGTGACTTCTAGTGTAGAGGCAGCCATTCAACACAAAATCAGTACAATTTAAATCAATTTTTCTGCTTTCAGCTATTCATTGTAAAAGCTGTAGTGCCAGAAGACTCAATATCGTAAGATTATAAATTAATGGAGATCAAAGAAAAGAAATTGTTTAGCTCACTCTCATACTTCTTAGTGAGCTTTCACAACTATTTCCTCTTTAACCATTCCACTGTTACTGAGCAAACCCAGCTCCCTCTTCCCAATAAATAATGCCAAACTTAGCTGGCTATTCCTCCAGCTTGGCCACAGCACCTTTGCAGCGCAGTGTTCCACTTCTTCCCTGAAACTCTCCTCATCCTCATCCTACAGTGCAAAGAAAAACTAGCCCAAATCCCCAAACTAGTGAGATGAGTACGCAGGCTAATTTCTACAAATCCCATTATCTATCAATTCAGTATTGGAAAGAGAAGGAAACAATTTACACTGCAGTGACAGCCTGTGAACCCACATGTGAGTTCTCCTACACAGCCTTTTCTCACTTGTTGCATGAAATACAAGTCATTGTATTCTTCTTCCTTGGCCTACAGAATTCAACACTTGAACTCACCACTAAATCCAGCTAAATTGTGAACACAAAAAACTATGATTTTGGGGCTCTCACTAAGATCTCTTTGTGCATTACAAACATTAATTACTTTGCAATGTCTCTATGAAATTGTGTGGTTAATTTGGTCTCAGGAAAATGCACAGGGTTCTGAAGCACAAGAAAAAAAGCCAAAATAACCTTCCAGAGGAGCATTATTCTAAGTGCCCAATTTGAAATACCACTGCCCATGGAGCACTAACTGTTTTATAGCAGCTGATGCATTTAAGGCAAAGCTCAAATTGAGCAACTGTGAGGGCTGCTTTTGGTGGTTCTGCAAAACAAATTCTAGACGTGTTACATTTGTCACCTGGTAAACAAGGAACACACAATAAGCAGAATATTGCAGAAAGTCCCATTTCAGGTCAACCCTCCCAGATGCACTGGAATCACCATAGTTGCAAGGCTGCAGAGCAGGAGCTCACAAACCACCTGTGCTTCAGCTCCTTGTGCTTTAGCTCTTGCAGCAATCTTTCAAAACGGAGGAAAATTCAGTTGAACCCCTGATTGTGCCTATGGGGAGATTCAGGTTTTCTGTAGTCCTTGAAGAGTGGCAGAACCATTTGGAGCCTGGAAAAGATCTGGGCGTCTCCCACTGACACTCTTTTTTCAATGGTCTGTTCTCCCTTCCCTATGTCCTTTCTCATCCCCTTCCTTCCTCATCTTCCCTGTGTTTTGTTTTCCTATTCCTGCTTCTTCCTAAACTTCACCCTACCTTTTATCCTTGAAATATCTTCCTATGACCCTGCCTGAGGGATCGTGGACACCACAGGAGCATTTCTATTTGAGCTCCACTGTCTCTTTGCTGAGCAGCTTGTCAGAACCAGAAGAAGCAACTGAAAAGTCCCACTCAGTCCTGCTACTTCTGGATGGAGGATGCCACATTGCTGTGCAGGGGTGGCTTCAACTGGTATGTTTTCCCTGAAATAAGCCTCCCTTTCCTTGTGCAAATGTTCCCTTACAGACCCATGACTTCTTTCAGGACACAGTCTGTGTGTCATTACCTGCTGGAGAAATGCTCTAGCACAAGTGCACTTTTGGGGGTGGGGGATGCACAGTGGGAAGAGCAGCATCGTGCCTGCACCACCACTACGGAGATGACTACCTCTGTGACACATTCCTCTTATATAATGAGCTGCCGAGCTTCTTGGCAAAATAAGACATTGAAGTAAATTCACATTTTAAATTATTCATATTTAAGTAGGTTTGATCTTTAAGTGTCAAGGACAGAAACATGAAGCCACAGCTAATAAAAGAAACAGCTGTAGCAATTTGGAATTACATTACTGCACAGTCTCTATTAATGCGAAGTTAAAGGGCTCCAGAACTTTTACTCCTTCTAAAGAGTGTCAGATTCATCCACAGTGGTAAATCTGAGGCAATGTTTCAGGGATATCTGATTTAGCAGATATGCTATCATTCACTTTTCTCCAGCTTTCAAGTTTTTCAACAAGCCAAACTATATGACAATTACTTCCATCATCTGGAATCACCATCATAATCTGTCCTCAGCATTGTATATATATTTATTACATGTTTTGAGTATGTTTGCTAGGTGATGCTGAAGTGCAACATATAT
>VZUA01069011.1:2990-18225 GCA_013401035.1 Horornis vulcanius
CCGCCGCCGCCGGAGCCGCCCGGTGCCGCCGGTTCCGCTTTCGGCGGGCACTGCCGGCTCCCCGCGCCGCTCGCCCGCGACCTCCAGCGGCAGCGCGTCGCCGGGGCGGCCCCTACCCCCGAGCGGGGGGTCCCCGACCTTCAGGGCATCCCATCCCGCCGGCACTCAGGGATGCCTTTCCTGGTTTAATTCCTGCCCGCGGAGGGGATGCTGGAGCCGGTGGGAGCCGAGGGTCTTCACCTGTGGGAGGTGGCGGCTGGCAGCAACCCCAGCTCTCACTGACCGGGGCCTTGACACTCAAGCGCCTTGGCAGGTTCATGAGCAGCACGCTTGGGATGCCCCTCTAACACCAGCAGCTTTTGGGGGTACTTGTGAAGGGTTCACTAGTAGCCCCACGCTCTCCAAACTACTCCTCCTTCACTGCTGTCCCTGCACATCACCACCAGCTTCCATGTCTGTGTCTTAGCAGGACTGTCCTCCAAGCGTCTTCCCACGTTTTTCACACCTCCATGGTGTCAAGGCAGTATCAGGTGGGAAAACATCCCTGTGTCATCATGGCTCTGCATCTCATGCCATCTATGGGCTAAGACTCCTTGTTTTGCCAGCCAAAGATCAAAGTGTCCCTCAGGAGCAGGATGTGGGAAGCTTTTGTCCAAGGAAGGGTTCAGAGCTGTGCCTCCTTAACCCCTGCTGAAACCTTCTTCTCAGGTATGGGTCACCTGTGATGCTGCTGTATCCTGTTTGTGGTTCACACACCTCTGCTTACAAAAACAATTTTGGTTTTGCAAAGCAAGTTCCCCATTTAAATCATCCAACTCTGCTTCCTCCAACAAAGCAGAGCCCTCCTGCAAGCTCAAGCCGTTCGTGCTGCCCATGAGATTTGGGGTGTGCACGAGCATCTGCAGGAGGAGGCTGCCAGTAGCTCCTGGAAAACTTCCACAACTAAAGCACCATCTCGATCCTGCAAACGTGAGGATGTGAGCAGGTTCCTGAGAACACTTTGTGGGAGAAAACAGCCCCTTAAACACAGGCAACGTCATGGCCTGGTACATTCACAATGCTCCCTTTGCCTGGAATATATTTTCCTAAATGACCTTTACATTTGTGCTGCCAGACAGGCGACTGCATCCAGGTTTATTTCTGACTGTTTTAAACTGAGGCTGGACTGTTCCTTGCTGACTCAACCCAGTGTCATGCTGGGTTTGCTGGTTTTACACACATAGCTTGATAATGTCTGGAAACTCACTCCCATCCTAACCAAAGGCATAATCTTCCTCACAGACCTTTTTTGGGGAAACAGCTGCATCCAGACCCTCACCTTCTTCAGCCTCTGAGTCACCAACATTTACCTGGAGCACTGACTTCTAACACCCTCAGAGTGAAACCAGCTCAGCAGAGTACCTTAACCCTCCACACCTGTGCTGTGTTCAAGCTTGACAGGGTAAATGCTACAGGATCAGAGCTTTACCTAAGCCCAGGTTAGGCCAGGTTTTCATTTACACTTTGGCTTTTCCAGAAGAGGCATTTGCTGAATGCTTCAAGCAATAGCCATGATGCCACACATCATCGTGAACTTACCGTGGGCTGGGGGCAGGGAGGGGGTTTGGTTTGAAAGTCTCTGTTTAGCTTTCCATTAAGACTTATTGATTCTCTTAATTTTTTGTTCTCCTGGTTGCTAGGCAATTCCTCTCTCTCCTCCGCGTGCTGGAAGCCAGGGCTGCAGACAGAAATTTATATCTTGTAATAAAATCAAATAAAACAGAGCCTGTTGTCAATGATGAGAGCGGAGAGTTTCATAAAGGACAGGCGGAGCAGGAGAGCAGGGCCAGCAAGGGTCGATCAGCAGCATCCTCAGCATTTAAGTCTCATCACAATTACTCCAGACTTCACAGGGGAAACAAACAGCCCACGTGGGTGGAGGGGACGTAGAGAGACAGGGAAAAAAGTTGGAACTAAATGAGCCAAAAATTAAGATAAACTTTTATTCAGTGGAAAATCAAAGGTTTGAGCAGACCTCGCACGTACAAGAGTATCTCTGTAAATTTACTCCTGGTTTATCCAAGGTTAAGAGGTTGGGTATTGCCCCAGTGTTGGTTGGCACAGTGTTGATCCAGGGCAGGCACTGAAGTTCTCCTGCTGGACATTGACTCCTGAGGACTGTGATTCCTGTCCTAGACCAGGGACTGCATCTGAGTTTATATCTCACACGGGGTAAAGAGCAAAGGTTGCCCCTGCAGGGCTGGTGGAGGCTGATTGGCATCACTGCTCAGGCTTGGCCATGTCAGACTGTTGTCCCCTCTGAGCTTTGCCCCACACTTTTCCTGTGGGTAGCACCTTTCAGAGAATGCCTAAATGAATTTGCTTCTACTTCTTGCAAAAATCTCTGACCAAACTCTCTAGAGATGGGTTGTCGCTGTCAATACATCACCTTCTTTCAGATGCTTCCTGTCTCTGCACTGCTAAGTGACTTGGAGGTCTGACATAAATTCATATCCATATGTATGTAAATACTTACATATTTATGTGTAAGATGTTTGTTTGTAAACACACACACTTTTAACTCAGTCTTTTCTAAATCACAAGGTTGTTGCCTTAGAAACAGAGGTTATTAATGCAATCTCCTGAGGTGCTAAGCAGAGAGGCAGCAAGGGCAGCCTCTGGAAATGCCAGATACTGAGGTCAGGGCAAAGAATACTCAGAAATTCCTAGAAAGCTTTCCATCATCTTTGTGGCGACACCCTGAAAATGCACAGACATAACTGTACCTTCTCTTTGCCCTTCCTATCAGCTCCTTTCACCCCCAGCCTGCCTTTTGTTAGGAGAGACCTGTTTACACTGGGCTCTAGTTAATTTTGCAGCCCCAGCCCTGAAATGGCCAAGTCAATGTCACAGCCATGCAAGTGGAAGGGTGTAAAACACAACCCTTGATGTGACCTGGGAGCGCATTCGCAGCGTGGGGAAGCATTACAAATCCCTGCATGAACAGCAAACCTGAGCAGAAATATCAATAATTCATGCCACAGCAACTGCATTCAAGCAAAACTCTGGAGTAGCAGATAGACCAGGCAGGATTCCACAGGCTTCCTCAGCACCACAGGGGAGGCAGCTCTTGCAGCTGGAGGTTTGTGTGAATGAGCTGCAGCACGGGCACGCACACCTATGCTAAAGCAGCTCGTTTCCGTTGCAGTATTGATTTCCTGTTCAAAAGAAAAAAGGAAGAAACCAATCCTAGAGGTTTTTCTTTTAAAAAAGAGTTTTTCTGGGTTATCCAGTTAAATCAAGAATGGGTATAGCTGGGAGGGAGTTGTGCCACAGAGCAGAGAGCTCAGACCAGGGTGGTTTAAAAACTCTTGAACCAAAAATCCAATACTGATGCCAACTTTCTCTTATTTTGAGCAAATTGCTGTATGGAGCCTGTGGGATTGTTTTTGTGTGGAACAGGGAAAAGCACATTCACAGCATCTGTGTGGTTAGGATGTGTGGATCTAGTTGAAGAGGATGATGCAGAAGAAAATTATGTGAGGGTGGAAAAAGAACTGTGATGTCCTGTGTCTGCAGAGCTGCTGTGCACCTGCAGCACCTCTCAAAGAAGACAAAGTGTTGTGCAGCTCCAAAAGTGTCTCACTGCAGAGTGATCTGCAGATCAGGGTTTCTTTCCATTTGCATAGTGGCTAATTGTATTGCAGCCCAATGTTAGCAGAGTGAAAAAAGGGGGAGTCCTTTGCTCCCATGATTTAACAGTCATGCAGTTACCATCATGCAAACCAGACCACAGAGATCCTCTGTAGGGAAGCAGAACTGGGGAGAATGAGGACAACGGGGGGGGGGAGCCCAAAATTTGGNGGTGGTCAGACCAAAATCTCTTTTTTTAGGTTTCTGCAACACCCTAGAGCTGATCACTGCTCTCTCACAGCCATGCTACCACAAAACTTCTCCAACCACCAGCCCCTCATGTGCTCAGGACACCCTTTCAGTTTCTCTTCCGCCTGCCTCTGGCCAGCAGTGGGCTGGCTTGGGGGTCAGCACATGGTTGCAGGGGCTGCTCAGTTGCTCAGACAGCATGGTTGGGAGCCAAAATGCATCTGAGAGAGAGAGGGGGTAGCTGATGACTTGAAGAGGTTGGATATTTGTGTGTCTGCTCCACGGCACCTGGGGAAATCTCAATGTCAGAGAAACAGCTCTGCAGCAGTCCTGTTGTTGCACCAAACCCATTTCCTATGATGTAAAGTATGACATGGAGGGAATTGGCTCCATGGCAGCTGCAGTGAACCAGCTGGAGCTAAGCTGATTTCTATTGCCCAATGACAGGCTCTTTTCTGCTCAGAGAAGATTAAATTACTCCAAAGAAGTCAACAGTTCACCTGAGTCTGTGGTAGACCGCTGCTTTTAGCATTTATCCTAATTGAGAGACTTAGGTCTGTGGAATCTCTGTGTGGAGAAAGCCAACATGTGTGTGGAGATACTCATACATCAGGGGATCAGCTCCTCCAAAACAAAGTCAAAGTGATTATTCAGAGCGGGACGTTGTCAGTTCAGTTTGAGTCAGAGCCAGCAGGACAGGTTCGGTGTGCAAACAGCAGGGCAGCACTTACCGTGGAAATTGCTTTTGCTCAATTCCAATAATTTAATCTCTTCCTGGCTCAAATGGCTCATCCTTCCAGGAACAGCTTGGAGATATCCAAGCAGGAGACTGAGCTGTGTGATGTCACGTTCCAGGGTGGAGACTGAAGTGACCCACCCACCTGCTGCCGGCTCTGGGCGCTGGGAACCGGGGGCTGCTCCAACCGGGGGCACAGAGCAAAAAGGATGATGGAGGACCACAGGACAGAGGGGCTGAAGCCCGGCACTTCACTTCTGGTCTGGAAGTCTCTGCAGCAGAGCCTGAGTGCCTCAGAAGAAAAAAGAAAAACCATTTCAAAAGGGCACAGAAGAAGAGAGAAAACAGTGCAGTTATTGGCCCCAGTGGTCAGTCTCGTGTCACAGACTGCTGCCTTCAGCTGCTGGTCCAGCTCAGAGCACATCCCCTTCTGCAGCACTGCTCCGCTGTGATTTGAATCAAGCAGTAGATGGAAACAAAACTGTGGTTTTTCTCTAGAAAGAGATTAAAAATGATGGCCTGAAGAGAGCCGCTAAACAGCTGGAGATGGTAATTCAGCCTTCCCCCAATTAACTTTGTCCACAGAAAGTTAAGGGCCGTGTCCTACCCTTCCTCTGGCTGCTGATGGGATTGTTTGGATGTCACTGTATGCCTCCTAAAAGCTCCCACAACATCGAGATACAGAGCATGCTGCTCATTTATCTGTTTATTTCAGTATGCTTTGCCAAAGAAAAATCAGCAAAGAATTAATTAACAGCAATTATTTCTAGCAACAACAGAGCAGCCCTGCTCCAGAAGCCATGAAAACAACATTGTGAGACCCCTGTGGCCAAAATGCATTTCTAAACAGGTGCAAAAATAAACAATTTTATAGTGGGGCATAAAAGACCCCCAGCCAGGTTGGGGAATGGCAGGAGAATGGCATTTCAATGGCTGAGTCGAAGCAGTCACCCAGGTGACTTTTGTGAAGGAGCCTTAATAAATAAACCAGAGCAGAAGCACCAGTCTGAGTGAAAGAACCAGCAGGACCAGGTTACTGCTGCCATAGAGGGTTTACTACACCCATCACCCTGTGTTATTAGTGCTGCTGAAGTGATTTAGTGTCCCAGTCAGTGCAGCCGATTAGAGCTGTGATCTAAAGTACAGCCAGCTCCAGTTTCAGTGATAAACATCACCCCCCTGCCTATTACTTGCTAAAATAAGCTGAAATAAAGCCATCAATCCAAACACCTCTCTGCTCAAATGAGTCCTTCTAGCTGGCACCACCACACCTGCAAGTCTCCTGCCATGCCTGCTAAAAGGATGGAGGTAGATGTTCCAGACACGCTCTCATTTTTCACCTACCTGGCTCTTTCTCAGCAGCCAGTGAACTCAGCATCTCTGTCCCTTTGACCAGAACTTGCACCTCCTGTCAGCACAGCCCTGTGGTGACCCAGTTCCTGTAACATCTCTGTGCTGCCCCTGCAGAGCCTGAGCATCTCCCCTCACACAAGGTCAGGCTGCACCTCCTGCCAGAGATGTTCCCCTCCAAGCTGCATCCTTGCTGTTGGCAGTGGACAGTCTCTGCAGCCCAGTTTGGGGATGGGGGAGAGTAAACTAAACCCCACATTCCACCCACCTGTACCACTCCCACTGCTGTCTGTGCACACAGACTGTTCACTCCTGATCCGTGGCACTGCCTCTGCTCTCCCATGCAGATCCTGCTCTGGGACTGGGCTGCGTGGACCCAGTACAGCTACACCTCTGGATCAGACAGAAATTGGAATGCACAGGGAAGGGGGACAGATTTGTGCTGCCTTAGCAACCACTCTGAGCATGCACATGAACACGGGAGATGTGCCAAACAACAGGCACAGCCCAGAGCCTGTGCTCTGTACGGGCTGGGTGCTGAGGACAAGGCTGAACACAACCTACTTAATCCAGGGGGTGAAGCCAGCACAACTTAACTCCCACCCCCACACTAAGGAGCAAAAGCCTAGGGAGGCAACCTCAGCCCCCAGCAAGGAGCCAGCCTCATTACACCCCTGGGATTTCCTACTTGGTGCTTGTTCACAGGGCCTGAAGGCTCATTTATCCGTGGGGGGTCTTGCTCCTGCCTGGTCCAGCATCCTGAGTTAGCAGCAATTTTCTCAGCATTTGCCTGATGGCAGCTTCTCTGCAATCCTGAGTGGCAGCAGGAATATTTTTTCCCCATCTGGGTCTGCCTGCCCAAAAACTGACTTCCTCAGGTGGTGATATTCTTTTCCATCCACCCAGCTCTGCTACCTGGGGCTGTCAGCACAACCCAGAGGGGAAGAGCCCTCGGTAGATTGGCAGCAGATGGCTGCAGCACGCAGCATCACATCAAACTCTCAGGGCCATCCTGGTGTCCCAGATTCAGTAGTGCCATCGTTCTCCTGCCTTGCCCACTAAGGAGAGATGCTTCCAAACCCTGCTGCAAACCAGAGCACGGTTTAATAACAGAGAAATGTAAATTGAGCAGACATGAGGGGCCTGACTCCCTCATGGAGCACCCCCTCCCATGCTGCTGCCTTCCCACGTGCTTCCCTTGCTCAGCAGCTCTGCAAGCAGGCTCACAACTGGGTGTGAGCAGGTTCTTGCTGAGCAGAGCTTGCTAGCAGCAAGAAAACTAGAAATCCTCCAGAAATAAGAGCTGTCATCTCCCCTAAGGTTACTAAAATAGGCAAATGACTCAGCTGCCCAAAGGGGCTGCAAAAGCAGCCCCACCACCTGCTTTTAAACCCATCAAGGTGAAGTGAAAAGCCTGGGTCATTCTGTCTCCTGGCTTTCTTCACCCCCCTGCTCTTCCTTTGCCAGGCTGCTTTCCACCACTGCTCCTATCCGAGTTTACCATCATTCACAAGGACCTAGACAGAAAAGCCTCCACAATAGAAGGTGGTTTATGGTGTTTCTCATTGCCAGGCAGCAGGACACATGGCCAGATGGACCCCAGCATCCCTCCCACAGCAGTGGGAACCTGCCTCACTCTGTGGGAAGGGCTGCTTGTGCAGGCATCCCACTGGAGGTGGGGAAATGTGGGACACCAAGGGCTGGATTCAGCCCACCAGGTTGGATCAGCTGAACTGTTTTGCCTCACAGAGAACTGTGGCCTTTGTTGGGCTCTTTGGTGAATGCCAGCTTGTCATTCAGCCAAGCCCAGCAGGAATCAGCAAGAGTGAGATTGATGCACCTGCTAAAGCAAATCCCAAAATCTCCTGGATAATGAGAGAGAGCACAAGCATCAAAACCTGTAGGGAGAGCCATAAAAACCTGTCCCTGTATCATCATCTGTTCCAGGAAACAAAAAATGGATCAAGGTCTATCAAGTCCCCTGCACACACTCATTGGACTTCTAGGTGACTTTCTATGAAGCTCCTATTTTGAGCAGTGATCAATTATGCATTTCAAGCCATATGGCACCTTCATTCCAGAAGGGAGGCATTTTGTCTTAAAATCTGTAAGCTAGAAAATCTGCTGCATCCTGACAAAAATGCAACATTGCCAGTTACTCACAGAAGCAGAACCATTAATAAAAAGAAAACCAGGGTAAGTTTAATCAGATGTCCAGTTTTCGTTGAAATACCCTTGAAAAGGAAATATACCCTTGTATGTGCACTTCCAGTCTTTTTTAAAATTCATCTGAGTCAGAGCTTTGATTTTTGTAGGAAACCTGATATAATATGCAACATTCCCAATTTAGTAGAAGGATCTCTTCCAGCATGGATCTCCTCCAGGCACAAAAGCACTGAAGTTTTCTGGATAGATATGCTACCAGACATGACAGCAGTCCTGCACACTAGCAGAAGTATCATTCCCATCCCAGGAATTATGGATGAGAAATGTAGAAAAATACTGCTCTCCAGTGGAGCCAGAACGTTCAAGGCACCTCTCAGAGCAGCAACAAGTGATGCTTCAGACATTTTTTTATTTGGCAGCAGACTGTTCCTTCTCTCATAGCCTCCTACAACCCAGGTTTCCTTCCAGAGGATCAGTGAAAATGGTGTTGCCTCTCAGTCCTCTGCTTGGAATGAGACAACAACGAGGTGAAATTTAAGAGGTGCTTTAACTTGTTGCCCCTCACCTGGTTCAGCCAAAACCAAAGGCAGCAATAAGTAAAAGCTGTTTGGATTGCTGCCACAAAGGGCAAATAATCACCAACAATGTGTTCTCCCAAGGGAACCCAGCTGGTGACCACTGACTGTAAGTGTAACATCCAGCCACAAGGAATTCCTTGGGCTTGAAGCCAGCAGGACAAAGTGGGGGGAAAGCTTTGGGGAAGGACCAAGCATGAAGGTCAGCAGCCACACCCACTGCCTGCTCTGACTGCTCACAGCCCCAAACGTTCACCCCACAGGTGCTGACAGCTGTCACCCTCCTGCTATGCCAGGTATGTCCTTGCAGGTGGCAGATGCAGCAACAATCCCTCCTCAGCACTGAAGCACGGCCTCACTGTGCTCCTGCAAAGGACTTTGGACCATGGCCCATTTCCAGAGCAAGCATAGGAGGCTCTCTTTTCTGTGAAAGCACACCCAGAGCTCTGGAAATGTTTATTAAACCCTTTCTTCCTGGTTCTGCAGGTCACTGTAGTTGTTTGGAGAGATACACCTAGAGCTCAAGGTCTCCCAGGAAGACTGCACGATGGTTAACTTGCAGCAATGTTCTCTGTAAATAACTGCTGTGATCAAGGTTAAGCTCTTTGTGGTTGAGTGGATTTTAATCTGAGTAAAGAATGTGCGGGCAAAGCTCTGCTGATCCAGAGCCCTCCAGGGACTCCCTGGGAGCGATCCCAAGCAGCTGGGTGCCTCATTAGGGTGTGAACGAGGCTTTGCTGCAGAAAAGCTACAGAAAAGACAATTGCAACTGCCTGGCTTATTGATTTCTATTGCGATGGTAACAGCTCTCCTACATCTTCAACACAGTCGCCACTTCCTCCTGCTCTGGGCTATCCCTTCCACACCTGTGCAATTACATCCAGGCTGGCAGCCTGCGTCAATCCCAGCTGATTCCCAACGCTGTGCCTGTCTCCAGGATCTGTCAGCAGGTGGAGCCTGGCGGCAGCGCTGGCACGGCCAGCACCTGGCAGGCTCCTCACAGCAAGATTGATGCACTCCCACGGCACAGCAGCTCATCAGCTCCAAACAGCTCCAAGAAGTCGGTGCCCCTGACAAACTGCCTCCCCTGGAGCATGCACACCTCAGCACAGCCTTCCCAGAATACAGATTTTTCCCAGTGTGGTGGCAGGCTCCAAGGAGAGGTTCCTCCTTGGCCTGGGCACAGGAACATTGACTGTGAACCTACTGCTTTCATTTGGCTTATACCCCCACTGTCAGTTTAAACCTGGATATCACCAGCAATACTAAAATAAAGAGGTTTCAAGTGGAAAGATTTTAATTAATGATTTGTATGCTGGCAGGAATTAATTGAAGAGCATTCTGGAACTCCCCCAGATGAGTCCAGTGTTGCAGGGACTTGTCCCCTTGAGCAAGTTGGGAAAACTGACCCCAGGTCTGGCACTAATGGCTTTTTTCCCACCATTTCTCAATGTCTGATGTCCTCAAGCAACTCTGAGCTTCCCTTAAAGCTCCACTGAACATTTTCTTTTCTGCAGCCAATGCTCACAGCCAGGACCAGATGTGCCTCTGCCCATTCCCTGAATTTTCAGCGATCCACTCACAGCTCTCTTCTTGTCCTGGCACGAGGGGACAGCAGCTGACTCACTGTGCTGGGAAGCAGGATGAGACGTGCCCATGCGTCTGGACAGGATGAAGATGTGATCTTAGGGCTGGTGAAAGGTACAAACCTCTCACCCCTGCAGTCTTGTCAGGGCAGCAATCACTCAACACCTCAAAAACTTTGTAACAACCCCGAGGATAGAGGTCTCAGGGGAACAAAGATGGAACTCCTGAAGGAACTGCTCAGCCAACAGGATAGTGCAGAGTAACAACCAAAAAATGAAACTACCACTGATAACAGCCCAGATTACTCCCCCACCACTGGCGTATTCTTTCAGACCTATCAGGAATTCACCTTATAATATTCAGGGAGCACAGAAGCGTGAAATTTGATTTCTTTCTTCTGAAGATGCTGGAGATTATTTTAATTCTAACTTGGTATTGCTAAAAGAAAGCTCTTATTCAGTGGTTTAATATAATGTCTTTTAGTATCTGTTGCAGCAATACAATCTCTGTTTTCTTTCCTATAAATGTACTAATCTCACCAAGGGATATAATTTGAACAGTAGAATGAAGTGGAATAAAAATATGAAGCAGCAGGCAAATGTCCTTTTCAAACAAGAACCTGCTCTGAGCTATGTGCACTCTGTTCCATCAGATTAGACAGAGCAACAATTTAAATCTCAGCCCCAATGATCAGTATGAAGAGCAGAAAATGTTCTTTCACCCTTTCCTGGAACTCGGTATGAGCAGATGCACAGTGGAGAGAGGCAGAAGCAGACAGCAGGGGAGGTGAGATGTATCAGAGAGGGGACACCAAATAAAAGAGAAGTGCCTTGGCAGAGAGAGCCAGATACACAGAGAAATGATTCACTGGGTTAAAAACAAAAACAAAAGCAGCAGGGATAACAGGGCAGAACGTACAGTGGGAAACACATCCAGAAGATTTACACATTTATTGCCTGCTTGAAACACATTTCTAGGGGGCTAACAGGCCAAATTCTGCTTAAACTCAACAGTAACAAAGACTTTAACTGCATTAGAACGTGCAAAAGAAATATCACTATTCCCAGTTTAACGGTGAAAAAAAACAGGTGAGCTCTGCTGGCATGGTAAATAAAAGCAGAATCACGCCCTGACTGCTGTCTGGAAGTAGAAATACTCTGCCAACAATGATGGAAGATGAAATGACTGAAAAAAGCCCCACCCCAAGTAGCCCCACAGGACCCCAGTGTCTTCCACAGCAGGGTGAGGTCACCCCACTAATGCCAGTATTTAATAAAAATCAATTTTAAAGTACTACAGTTTTATTTCCATCTGGCAAGTAACTGCTGTGAGCATATCAGTACTGCCCACAGAAGACTAATCAGTAGTTCAAGACCTACACAATAAAGGATTGTTTGGCTTGGGCTTTTGTCCTCTTAAAATAAGACTTCACTGTTCTTACAGAGACATGGAGAACACTTTGGGCTGTAACTGTTATGCCTCTAGAGAAATTCAAAGAAAGAAGTTAAGAAATACTTGAGCAAAGCAGACAAAGGCAGTACTTTTGCTCATTTAAAGGAAAATTCTTATTTTAGGAAAATGAAACTTTGGAAAAAAGGTTCTTTCAGGAAACACTTCCTATTGCAATATGAACAGAATGTACAATATGTACTACAGTCAGAGTTGTGCTTTCTCCTCATAAGGAGCAAAGTTGTCTGTCTTCATCACGACTTTGCAGGTTTTTCTTCTGATTTCTCATTTATCAGGTCTTTAAATCCCAATTTTTCCAGTGGTTCGTTAGCCATAAGTTGCCTAAGTAAAAAAGAAGAAAACAACAAAAAACATTTTAGAGAATACAGCCTCTAGTCAAGAGAACAGCAGCATTTTCTATTTAGTTTATTATTATCTACCCATAACAGATCCAAGTCATCCATACAGGGTGGCTGCTGTTTGACAAGACCTCAGAAAATACAGTTTTAGGAAAGCAACATTCAGCAATTATCCTTTTCTCCCTTAACAGTGGTTTTCCAATTAAAAGTATTGCTTCCTCATTTTAAATACTGAGTTTCATTAGAAACTGACCTGACTCCTGGTTATCTTTAATTAACACATTGCATAAGAGCTTCCTAAAGTTCTATCAATGCCATTTTACATTTTCAAGTAAATCTGGTTTAGAACAGCGTTTGTGGTGCCACAGACTTTGCTGTAGTGATTTTCACACTCATTTTTGATTTACAGTGTACTTTCCCTAGATACAGGGAAAATTGGGCATTTTTCAAAGTCCCCTGAGTCACCCTTGTACAGGAAGCATTGCAAAGCAATGCATGAATGGAAACATCCCTGGAAAACCAACCACCAACACTTTCTACACTTGCACCGAGGTGAAAAAACTTCTAACTTGTCTGCTTGAAACGTATTTCTAAGGGGCTAACAGGCCAAAATATTTTTGATATGTATTTCCAATATATATTCAAAATATTACAAAATATTGTACTTGAACTCAGCATTAATAAGGACTCAATTGCGTTAGTGCATGCAAGAACAATACCACTGGCTCTGATAATTCATTGTTAAGTTATTTACAACACTGGAGGCGTGTTGAAGACAGCGCTTATTGAGAAGGCCATGCAGAAGGTGAGCAAAGTATGGGCTACAAGTTAAAAGTTTCACAGAAAGAAAAGCTTAAAAGAAAAGCTTCACACTGGCCGCTGTGCAGGGTGGAAGCTGCCCGGGTCCGGCTGTTATCCTACCGAACGGGCTGGGTAACATCGAAACCACAAAGCAGGCAACCTGCACATGCCACACGGAGCATCTGTTTCCTTCACGGAGAAAAGCATCCTGCGTGACTGCGGTCTCCCTTCCCCTCCCGGCCGCGCTAAAGCGCTCCCCGCTGTCCCGGCCCGGGGCCCGGCGGGCCGGGCGCAGGCGGGGCCCACTCGCCTGTCCATGCGGCACTCCAGGTAGGCCATGGCGCTCTGCCGGCACGCCGCGCTCTCGTAGCCGCTCTGGCGGAGACACTCCATGAAGCGCTCCTTGAAGGCGCTGCACTCCCCTGCAACACACAGCGAGGGCCGCGCTAGCGCCGCGCTCGGGGCCGGCCCCGGGCCCGCGGGGCGGGGGAGCGCGGGGCAGGCCCGGCGCTAGGCCGCGGTACCGCACCGAAGTGATCCAGCGGGAACGCGCCCTTGTCCGGCGGCCGCGGCGTGAAGCTCTTGTTGCTGAAGTTCATGGCGGTGGACATGTCGCTGCCGGGGGTGGGGACGCGGACGGCCCGGTCCCTGCGGTCACTCCCGGTCACTCTCCGGTCACTCTCCCGCTCGCCGCCGCCGCCGGGGGGAGCCGCACGCCGAGCGCATCGAGCGGGATCACGTGACCGCCGCCGCGCGGAGCGGGCGGGGCCGCGCCGCCATGGAAACGGCGTGAGCGTTGCTACGGCAACCGGAGCGCCGCGCGTCGCCATGGAGACCGCGCCGCCCGCCATGTTGGGCCGCGCCCGGAGCGGGAGGGTCGCTCCCGGCCCCGCTGCTCCGACAGCCTCTGTGAAATAAGCGGGTTCCTCCTCACAAACCCCGTGTCACTGTCCTCTGAATGCTCCCAGTGTTTTCAGAGTTGCCCCGAGCAGGACTGTAGGGACTGACCGTGGTCAGAAAATGGATTTGTAGGCTGAAGGCAGCAGCTTGAAGCCTGTGAGAAAGCCTGTCACGTAACTCCCTCACACAGGCCTGAGAAAGAGGCCTGAGAAATTGTGAGGAGGAATTCAAACAGTCCTTGGAGAGAGAAAACAACCTTTGCAGGTGGTGTTTGTCTAACTTGTTTACTTGAAACGGTCAAGGGGTGTTGTTCCTAATGTCCAATGATGGTCTTGTATCGGTTTGCTAACCAATACAATTTTATCCTTTTGGAACTGTCTATAAAAGAGGATTTGGAAGAATAAAGCTTGCTCTCACTCTGCAAATGAGTCACGTCATCATTCTCGCCGTCCTCAATGGTAACAACACAGGACTTTGATGATCTTTGTGGGTCCCCTCCAAGTCAGGATATTCCGGGATTCTGTGAGTCTGATTCCTTCCTGTGAATGGGTGCTCTGATGGTCGTGGGCTGCCTGTCTGTGGAGGGGCCCAGAAAAATGGCCTGTCCTTGGCATTGGCACGTTGGGAAATGGAGGAGGAAGGAGCCAAACTTGGAGCCTGGTGTCCACAAATCCCTTCAGACAGGATCCAGCCTCGTCCAATCTTTCCCTTTTCTATGCAGGGCTGAGGCCAGGCTCCTCCTTCCCTTCTGCCCGAAGAATAAATTCCTCATCTATCACTGCTGAGCTCTGGAGTTTGACTTAAAAGCCCATTTCTGGACCCAGCTCTGGCTGGTGTGTGATCCTAGAGCCGTGGGGATGGCACTGGCAGGAAGGCAGAATCAACTTCCTTAGAAACCCAGCGGGATTTTGGATCCCATTCTGCTCAACCATCAGCTGCCCATGGTTGCCATGATGTGGTTCCTCATCTCTCATTAATCCTCATGGTTTAAGTGGTGCACAAACCCTACAGACAGCACTGAGTTATTTTGTACCTCCTACAAGCATTGGGAGAGGCTGTGGATTCCCATCACGTGGATTCCCATCACGTGGATTCCCATCACGTGCCATAAACGCTGATGACACCAGTGACACCAAGGGTATGTTGGCAGAAGCTTGGGAAATGGTGAACTTCCAGATCCTCAAGATGTACAGCAAATACAAACACACATTCTGCCTGCAGGTTTACAGCACAAACTCTGCAGATTCATAATCTTCTGAAAGGAGGATGAGAAATGGTTTTAATTTAATTCACCAAGTGTTAACTGTGGATTATGCTGATATTTTTTCTTCTTTGCCCATAGCTGCAATTAGTTTAAGACAGTATTTTATCTTTTTAAAGTTGATTTTCTTTTAACTAAATGACTGAGCTAAGCAGAAAGAATTCAAGGCTGGAAAAAAAAAAAAAAAAAA
>VZUA01069011.1:18254-30208 GCA_013401035.1 Horornis vulcanius
GAAATAGCTTCAATTTTTAAGGACAGCCATTATGGAAATATTAACTGCAGCTCTGTTTAAAGTGTCTTTTGTTTATGCTTTGATTGCTTTCTTATTACAGTATTGCAATTGTAAATGGAAAATTACACCATGTTCTATTACATAAGCAACTGGTTTGCACAGCTTGAAATATAAGGTTTTATTATTAGGTTTTCAGGGCTATGAACAATAGATGGGTTTTGTTATACAGTAAATAGCACTTTTCCACTTGACTTCGTTATAACACTTAATGGTAAAATGGAGATACTCCTCTTTCATAAATACATGCAGCAAACTTCTCCCAGATTTCAGAAGACCAAGCCACAGGAAATTAACTTTGGTTTATCTGGGCAAGTTTAACTGATGTGTCAAGGCACTTGATTTTAGCAAACTGGCCAAATTACATTCCTTACTTTCTGTCACAGTGGTCAACTTGCTGATTTCCCATGCGATGAAGGAAAAAAAGGAAAAAGATGTGCAGAGATCACAGTGGAATTATTCTCAGGCAGACCAAGCACCAACCTTTTCCAGTTCTGTTTAACATCTTTACCAATGATCTGGGTGGTGGGATCAGGTGTACCCTCAGTAAGGTTGTAGATGACACCCAATTGGGCATGAGTGTGGATATTAGGAAAATTCACTTCCCCAAGCACTGCCACAGGCTGCCCAGGACAGTGGTGGAGCCCCCATCCCTGGAGGTATTTAAAAGCCACCAAAGTAGATGTGGCACTTGGGAATATGATTTTAGTGGTGGCCTTGACAGTGCTGGGGGAACAGTTTGGCTCAATGATCTTAAAGGTCTTTTCCAACCTAAATCATTCTATAATTCTCTGCAAAGGGTACAGCAACTTCCTATATTTTATTATACCTTTTTTTTTTTTTAACCTACTCATTAACTCAGGGTTGTTCTTTGGAGTTTTAAATGTTGTAGTTACTCAAATTCAGATCAGGCATAGTAGCAGGTGTTTGGTTATGATTACTTAATGGTTTTTATTGCAAATGCCAGTTGTAGCTTCTAGAATTTCCTTTAAAGGTACAGGTTGTCATACAATCTAATGCACGTGCTTTAGCAATTTAGGATATATTTTTCCCAAGGAGATCAAGTGAAACTCCCATTAGATAATCCCTGTGAAGGAAAAAAACCTCATTTGCAGATTAAACCAACCAGTTCCAAAAGAACTCAACAAAAACAGAGCCACAAAGAGCAGTGCCACAAACAGAGAATTAAATGCTTTTCCCATATTATCTTTCAAAGGAGCAAGAGACTTTGAGAGCATCAGGGAAATCTGAAATAGCTGCTTCAGCAAAAGGGTGCCCATTGTACAAGAGAGATGAGATAACTCATAGTGTTTCACAGCATATCTTGTATGGAGTCCTGAGCCCTTGCAAAAAATTAGAGTGCTCAAATCAGAAGATTTCCCAAACTAGGGAAAATCTTGGCTCTTCCCCTTTCAAGTTACACAGCTTGATAGACTAAAAAAAGAAATAAAAATCCTTTGCTTGAATCAGAGCTTTCCATCATTAATTATGGACTGAACCAACATTAAAAACTGTTCTTTTCCAATGCTGTCAGATAAGGCTGAAAACTTATTCCACTACTGGTGTTTATCCATCAGCTGGACAAACATCTCCTCAGAAGGAGTTATTACACACTCACCATTACTTTCTGGAAGCACCAAATTGAATAATACTTCAGAGAAGAACCTTTATTCTTTTTTACAGGCAGGGAAATATCCGTGACTTCCATTATTTTCTCTCTCTTACCACACTGCTTCATTTAAGAGCCTGCAGACTCAAATTATCAGGTAGTTAATTGGAAAATAATTTATTGACAAGCCATGAAAGGCTCGGAGTAAAGCACCAGGGGATTTCATAGCTTGACTTGGGATAGCTGTAGGAAATTAATGAGTTGAACAAGACCAAGCACATTCAGATGCTGGAATTTGTGCCCTTGAGACTGCTGTTCCCAGCCCAGGCACAGAACACACCTCAGAGAAACATCCTTCCAGGATCACTCATTCCTACGCCTCACCTTGGTGAGGCGAGCACGCCGCCAGCTCTTACATAAGGCCTCTTGCTCCATCACTGCCACAGGCTGTTGTAAACCATTTTTCTCCCTTTTAATTCAGGTTCCTAGACAAGCAAAAATGCAGAATATTGCCAGAATAGTCTGGGGAATGGGGATTTCTGTTGTGGATGATTAATGAAATATTATTGTTTTGCACTTACAGGGAAATTGTAGTTTCATGCCAATAAGGTCAGGGCCTTAATATGTTATGTGCTCAGTAGAGATGTACAGAGTGATAGCCCATTTTCTGTTACTGAGCCAAAGCCTCATCAGTTTCGAGAGGAACGTTGTAGAAATAGCAATGTTGCACTGAGAGGCGAAACAAACCTTCATCTTCAACTGCTGATTGCAATTCTGGTACATCTGGATCCACATCTCCACCCTCATCAAGACAGGGGCCCAAAAGTAAGATGCTAGGATCCTTCTTCACTATATACCAACTAATCACCTTTCATGATATGCCTCAAATTTCTCTTGGATTAATACAATTTCTGCAATATGTTGTTGAGAGAGACAGAAGCCAGAGACCCAGAACAAAAAAAATCCTTGGAGCTGTGTTGAGGCATTTGATTTATCAGCTGTATTTTGAAAATCATTTATTCATAACCCAACCTACTCAATACTTACCTCCCAGGTGAGGCTGCCTTGACTTGTTGGTGTAAATGCAGATCTGGAAGATCATGGTTGTAGCTTCAGTTATGAGGGATTTTACTGCAAGTATTTTTGTAGATATGAATATTAAAAAGTACATTACCAGCACCAAAGGCAAGGATCTCCCATGTGTTTCCTCACTGTGTGAGACTCATGAAGGAATGGCATCTATTCAGTCCATGAAGGAGGCTTTTAAAAGCCACAAAGTTCCCAAGAATGGTAAATGCTTAACACAAGTGGGAAATATTCTCACCTTAGGCTCTGCACAGGGACAATGCACTAAACTCATGCACAGATTTTTTATTTTCTTCTCCCAGTAACCAGACTTATCACATATAATCTTTCAACTCAGAATATTGGAAAACAAAACAAAACAAAACAAAACAAAAACCCAACCCAGGAATCTCTTAAAAGAAAATGCCATGAAATAAAGATTTTTAAAAATATTTTTCAGGAGTCTTTCTTCCCAAAGTAGACTTGCAACCCACACTGATTTGACAGATGAATGAAAAGAAATTAAAGAGTTATTTGTATAAAAATGAGCAAAGTGAACACTTGAGATACTGATCACTGCCCTGTAGTGATCCTGTAGAAATACAGACTTGCAGGGTGGGAAGAAGTGGGTGTAATCCAATAAAACAATGCAATAATGATGAAAAACTGAAAGAGGTCGGAGTCGGAAAGCTTTTGATTTCTTTTTGCACTGGCATTTGTCAAGGCAAACAAAATCCATTAGCAAGGAGCAGCCTGAGTTTTAACACATCTGGGTCTTTAAAAATGTTAATGTTTAATAGGGTGTGCTCAGGCTTTATATATCCCTGATAACAATGCATGGGCTGATAGGCATCTCCAGCAGCTGTAAAGCAGTGGCAGAGCCTTGCAAGGCACACAAGCTCTTGGTGTTCACTCTCATGGTTTATGATGTTATCAGCAGTCATTGACTGAATTATGGCCTCATAACAACTCTTTCCCTGCATTATCCTACAGTTACTGCAGCACTGTTAACCTGTGTCCCATTAGAAGGTGATGTGACCTTCTCCAGATGAGCACACAGGAGTTGTTCTGGTGTTTAAGTGCAGGCTTATTTTCCAGGAGGAACTGATGAGTCCCCTGAGCTGTGCCCACAAAGTCTGCTCACCTGAAGGTGGTTCTGCCTTGGGCTGGTAGAAAGACAAAGACATGAGTTGGGACAATATTTTCCCCCAGTCCTGTGTGGGATCCTCACCTGCAAGCCTGTGGCTGTAGGCTGTGTTCAGGATTCCACATGGAAGCTGAGGGATGTGAGGAAGAAATGGGGGTGAGGGCATCACATTGGCTGTATTTTAAAACTGCAAAGATTCCCTCTCTCTAGAGAGCTCATCCATCATTTCTCACAGGGCATCAGTCCAGCAGGGTGCAAGTCCATGGGCTCATTACCTGAGAAAGGGGCTCACCCTGTATAATCACCACAGACTGAAGTCCCAGGGAAAGTGCTTGTGCTCACTCTGGCAGCAGGCAGCTCTACTCCAACAGCTCTCTATGCAAACAGCAATAGATTTCCTCCTTTGGTACCCAACTGGCCCCATGTGGCATTTTTTTCCTCCCTCTTGCTGCATATTTTAAAGCCTCAGGACTCCCAGTAGTCACACCATTTGCTCAGAGAAGAATCTGGCAGAACAGGATATTCTTGGAAATGTCTGGGAGAGGAGGGTGCAGGCCAAGACCTCATAGCTGTGCAGCAAATCTTGAGGTGGACATGCTCTTCAGCCACTGCCCTCCTTTCTTTGCCCACCCTGCCTCTTCTGCAGAGGAAAGTTCCCCCTTGTGTAAAACTCCACTCCACAAGCCTTGGAGAGCAGGCAGACGTGCAGGCACCTTTTTCATGTCAATCTAGTTAGAGTTTATTGATTCCCCTTGCCTTTGGCTAATGTACTTTTATTATTATTAATAAATAATCATCATTTTTCCATCAGTGTAGCCTGCACCCGGGAGCCTTGGAGAACTCTAGCAAAAGAATTATTAAACTAAAGATTTCTAAAGGGTTGAACAGCAGCACAGCCCAGTAATCTGCCAGAATCTGCAACTAGGGAGCAAAATATCCCCACTGGAGAATATGGGATAGAGCATCAAATCAGCTCCTTCCCCCGAGCCACCATTTCTACAAGTGGCTTCATGTTCTTGGTCACTTCTGCTTTGTTGTCATCCCCCAAGGATGCAGAGGGTGGGGGTGGCTCTTGGAGCTGTCACCTGGGCACGTGGGCTCTTGCAGGACCCTGCCCTGGCTTGGGACATGACTCAGTACCTGCAGGGCCAGAACTGCTGCCATGTGCTCCTCCTGGCTGGCACCTCCTTGGCAGCAGCTGCCCAGGCAGCCTCCCTCCTCCATCCTCTGCTTGGCCAGCTGCACTGTCTGATCCTGGCTCCTCCCAAGCTACAAGGATTCAGGATCTCTTTCCCAATCTAGGCAGGATTGCCTGCAGGGAATGGTTTCTCCTAGAGGATTGCATGCAGCTGTTCATAAACAGAGAGAGTCATCACCAAATGCTGAGCCAGGCATGGCCATCCAGGCACACATTTCTCTGGGCAATAAACTGCCAAATAGTGACTGAAATGGTTTCAGGGGCATTTTGCAATTGCTGGTAGGGGATTTTTGGGGTAAAGACAGAAACAATCCTAGCAATAAAACCACTGATTTGCTCAAGGAGGTGATTTTACTGGGGTGGCAGGAAAGCAAAAAGAATCAGAGCTGTCACCTGTAAAACGATCTGCTCCTGTCAGCAATCCTGAATTAGCACATCTTCATGCAACCACCATCCCATCTTCTCTGTGGTCAGTCTTGTCCTCCCCGAGGGCTTGCCAGGTGCACCCTGGGCCATGCATTGTTGTGGGCTTTCCCTCCTGTGTCCTGCCTCCTCCGTTGCATCACCAGTGGTCCAGCTGAGTCCTGTGACCTGGCAGAGTGACAGCAGTCCAGCATGGGTCCTGTCCTTGAGTTCTGACCCTGAAATCACATGGAGAACAACATGCCCATAACACAGATCTCCACTAGAAAACAAACACCTCGTCCCAGTGTTGCAAATGAAATAAGAGCTTCAGATTATGATAATCCATGGTTCAGAATAGAAGTGAGTGTTTTACTTGGCAGGAAAATTGAGTACATCTGGTCTAAGTGGACATAAACAAGTCTGCAGAGCCCTTTTCTCTGTGTACAGCCGCTTCCCCAGAAGGCGTGTTCAGGCAATGACAGAAGGGCTATAAAGGGACCCCAAGATGCTCCTACCCTCACCTGGCCTTGGACATGGCAGTGCAGAGCTTCCTGCAGTACGTGGGCTCCAGCTCGCTGCTCTGTTTGGCAGCAGGGCTGTTTGCTCTCCTTTACTTTCTCTCCAGCTCCAAGAAGTCAGTTTGCAATTTGCCCCCTGGGCCACGACCTCTTCCTCTGATTGGGAACCTGAACGTGGTGGACCTGAAAAAGCCGTTCCAGTCGCTGACAGAGGTAGGGGCTGAGCGAGCAGGCAGGGGGCAAATGTGCAGTTCCTGAAATGAGAAAAGAAATGAGGAAAGAGAGATGTGGTTGTGTTTGCTTTGTGTGGAGGGCAGCAATGAGATATGTGGCACACAGGCAGGCTGGCAAAACGACTTTACCTTCAGAGGTGCACACACACACACACACACTTGTATTTATATATATCAATATAATACACACAATCATTTCTGTATACACACTCAAGCCTAGACCACCCACCCCTTGCAATCTACTCCAAATTGTTGGTGTTTTGACCCCTCAGAGGCTGCAGGCAAAAGACTTGAGTTGGCCAGGCTGCTCCCATCAAGAGATGTCTCACTGCCACCAGACCTATAGGAAGGATGGGTGAATGGAAGGGATGAAGCCAGAAAAGGTATCAGACCTGCAGCAGAGGGAAAGGGGGTGTCCATTGAACACTTTTTCTCCAAACTAATTAGATCTCTGCAATGCAAAGCACAACTCTGCTTCCCCAGCCCTCCCCCTGCACACACTGCCCAAGGTGGTTGAGGACTTGATGCATGGAGTTTATATGTCTAGCTAAACAAATTGCTTTTTATTACACAGCTTAATGGATACTTATATTTCTAAAAGAGAGAAATGAAAAACAAAACAGACTTAAATATTAAAAAACCAGGGGCAGTGTTTGTTTCTGTAAGTGTCTGATGTGTTCCTGTAGGGACCTGGGGACAATTCAGTGGGAATTCAGATTTCATCTGGTTGCTGTAGAGACAACTGAGGTGCTGTGAGGAACCTGTCACACGCCCTGTGTGTGTGCTTCTTACTGGACACTATGGTGGAGGAAAGCTGATCCCTAGAAAACTCCTTCAGCCCCTTGAACATCTGCAGTGAGAGGGCAGTGCAGACACTGCAATCCTCCAGTCAGCTGTAGAAGAAAGGGCATCCTGTGCTGCTAGAGTACAGAATTCCTACAGCAGGCACACAGTGCTCATCTGCCTTGATTTGTGGGGCAGAGGATTGTGTAGAGATCAGTTCTGATGGGCTCCTGGTCCTGAGCTCCCATCTGATCCTGGGTATGTTTGAGGATGTGGGTGTGAAACTATGAACTGTTTTTGGCAGTACTGGGGGATTTTATGGTACAAATGTCACATAATGGCACCAAACTAATTTTCTATAATCTACCAAGAAGCTTTATTTGGGCTTCCAAGCCTGCCACATCCAATACTTGTGCTGCTATGTAAAACCAGAGTGCATGCCAAGAAGCACTAATGCAAGGAGATGGCCAAAGGGAGGCTTGGAGGCAGCTGTGATTCCCTGCCCCCGGGTCTGCCACACACTCTGTGAGCTGCCAGGGATGAAGGCACCAGTGCTAATGTTATCTCCCAAGCCGTCAAACCACTGTTTGATGAAAACAAATTCAATTTGTCTGGTAGTAATAACAGGAGCTGCTTCTAATCTGAAATTCAATTTGTGGAATCTATCTAATGCATAGAAAATGGTAACCCAGGCACATCAGAAACAAGAAGACATTTGGAGCGGGTGGCTCGCAGTGTGTTTAAATGAAGCCTAAAATACCAAGTGAATGATTAGCTTGTCAAAGCCACCTTTCTGGGTAACAGATGATTCATTTTTAATTTGCTATGAAAGTCTAACACTCCTGTGACATTATCTACCAGAATATGCTTCCTACTCGGGTTCAAGTTTCTGGTGGCCAGCAAATAATTCTGTGATGACTGCAACGCTACCCACCTTGCCATAATTAGAGACAAGTGCTGTCCTGAAAGAAAGAGTTATTGTCTGGTTTTGTTTTTGCAGTGTTTGTGGCTTCAGCCTCAAAGGTGTGTGCACGCCCGCTTGCCTCAGGTCACCAGCACTACAATAAACAGGCCTGCCTGCTACAGCATTCTCTAACCAGCCTCCCAAGGTGGTATTGCTGGCCTGTTGCTGCAGAACACCACAGGAATGCAATGGCACTTTACTGACTGCCCTGATAGGAGCAGCGATAGCAGACACCTTGTTGTGCAAACAGGGTGCAAGCAGAGATGCTGGCAATCGATAGCTGTTGCTCACTGCTTGAATTACAGCAGCACCTGGAGACTTCAGGGAGGGCTGGGAGGCTCCTTTTGGTCTAGAAACCACCTAGAGTGGTGAGTACTAGTGTTTGAATCCAGATCTGGCTTTGAATGAACATATTTATTACCTTGACAGCTCTCCAAGATATATGGTAACGTCTTCACGGTGCATTTTGGACCCAGGAAGGTCGTGGTACTGGCTGGGTATGAAGCCATCAAGGATGCCCTTTTAAATCATGCTGAGGAGTTTGGAGAGAGGGCAGAAATACCCATATTTAGGAAAATGACACAAGGAAATGGTAATTGACCTTTTGCTTGGATAAGTTTTGTCTCTGTTCATTATATTCTCACAGCAAGAGTACTGTCCTCTTACAGATCCCTTTTTGTGATCTTAGGAAGTACCAGCATACAGAATGTTTATGAACCACAGGTGCCATAAGGATGTAACACCTTTATTTTAGGCATAGCATTCAGCCACGGAGAGCCATGGAAAACCATGAGAAGATTTACCTTGTCCACACTGCGAGATTTTGGAATGGGAAAGAGAACCCTTGAGATCCGAATCCTGGAGGAAGTAAATTCCCTTATCAGATATTTTGAGACCTATCGTGGTGAGTGTCAAGTCTTTCATCCAGAGACAGAGAACAGGTCTAGCAGAACAATAAAGATTAATGAAAGTTTAACTCTTAGCAAATAGTATCTTATGGTTAAAGTTCAGCATACAGTAAGTTATTGAACCAAGGCCTTAAAACAGTGAAACAGAATTCCCTGCTATGAATTCTGGGTGGGGAATGAGTTTTCTTTGGGAGCTCAGGACTACATTTCCATAGGAAACCAGACTGAAACAAGTATAGCCATTTTGTCATTTGTTTTCATTGCTTGAAATACAGGGAAACCATTTGATACAAAAATGATACTCAACAATGCTGTATCCAATGTCATCTGCTCTATATTGTTTGGAGAGAGGTTTGAATATGATGATCCAGTATTTCTAACTTTGCTGAAGCTGATAAACCAAAATACTAAGCTGTTGGGCTCCCCTATGGTGCAGGTAAGAGCTTAATTTTATGTTTTAGCTGTTAGTTTTTTGGGAGATATCTGGTTTCCTGTGTTTGTTCTCCTGGCCTCCTACATCTTGCTTCTTGAGAACAAGAACATTATCAGCCAGTCAGCCTGAACAGAACACATCTGTGGTTCTGTATCTGCAATGCACAGATTCCCAGGCTCCTGCATTTAGTCAGTGAAGCTTATCAGTAAAAGAAAGAAAAATCCCAAAGTCTTCACAAAAGGAACAATTTTACCCTCTTTGAAGAGCAGAAGCACAATTCCAAACCTGCCTCCTTGAATTACAGAAAGAACACTCTATTTCTGGAGGAATCCAGAGCTCCTTGGACTGTAGAAGGGGGGGAATTACAGCCTCTAATGTCAGGCATACAAGGGTCCAGCAGTGTGACTTGAGATACCAATATGAGTTCAAAAATGCCAATTAACACTAAGACCTCTCTTGCTCCACAGTTATATAACTTCTACCCATCCCTTGGATTTCTGTCGGGAGCCTCCAAGACTGTGCTACAAAATATCAGTGAACTGAACGCTTTTCTCCAGAAGCTCTTCCAGGAACACAAAGAGGAGCTTAATGAAAATGACTTAACAGGCTTTGTTGATGCCTTTCTGGTGAAGCAAAAACAGGTACTTTAAAGCTGAGTCCCTTAGCTCTGACTTATTCTTAGGACTGGCCATCTATCAGGGGCTGGGAGTGAGTGGAAACAGAAGAACTGCAGTGAGCAGAATATATCAAAGTTCATACTCACAGTGAGCTCTGCTGTATTTGCTCACGGCCCTACTGGAACTGCTGGTTAAAGATATTTAGTTGTCAAGATGTCCCATGAGGATAAGTTACAACTCAGGAAACATAAGGAGGAGATCATCCCAAACCCTCCTGCAAGAATGGTGCAGTGATAAACTGTGTTTGGATTTCTACTATCTAAACCTGAGGATTACATGTGTGCTTGGGACCAGGCAAATTCCACACAGCATAGGCCCTAATGCTAGGAGATGAAATTTTCCAGCACATATAAGTCACAGAAAGCTAAAATGCAGATAAAAATGGTGGCAACACAGTCACATATGGGTATCACTTGCTGTATTATCCACATGTTTTGAAGGAGTCAAAGAAACCACACACTGCATTCAGCAATGGAAACCTGATGTTTTCAACCCTGGACCTCTTTGCTGCTGGGACTGAGACAACATCCACAACTGTGCGCTGGGGGCTGCTTCTGATGATGAAATACCCAGAAATTCAGAGTAAGGAGGACAAGTCTCTTGTACAATTTTTTGTTGCATGCTTAAGGCTTTGGCTGTGGAAGAGATTGGAACTCATTCAGTGTTGCCTAGAGTAATTATTCTGAGTGCTCTGAGAGAGATAACAACCATTGACTTTACAGAGGAATTTTATTCAGCTGGATTGCAATAAAGCAGCCCAGCCAAGTGGGAGAGGCTAAGAGGCAGCCTACAGTCACAGTAAAGCTCCCCCATCACCTGCAGGCTATGGGCTTACGTCACTACAGGTCTCCTCAGGAGCTGATTCTGATCTGGTTTCTGTTGAAGGTTGTGGGGTAACAAAGGTGTGTGATGACAGTCAGGCATGAGGTGGACTGTAGTGACTCCATTCAAGCTGCTTTAGCTCAACAACAAACCTGAAAGAGCCACACCATGCCCTGACTTAGCCACTTCTGCCCTTCCCAGATATTTACCCTTTTCCCTTTCCTTCATCTCTGTCAAACTGGTAGCCATTTCAGTTGCAAGATGAGATTGTTATCAGCTTCTTAATCCTTTCCTCCCTCCAAGGAAAGATTCAGGAAGAAATGAACCATGTCATTGAACCAGGAGAGCTGCCTAAGTTGGAGGACCGGAAAAAAATGCCTTATACAGAAGCAGTAATACATGAAATACAGAGGTTTGCCAATATTGTCCCCATGGGTGTATCACGATCCACTCCCAGAGATGTGAATTTCAGAGGCTATGTGATTCCTAAGGTGAGCTCTGAGGCTGGCAGCTTATGCTGCACAGATTCCTCACAGCTTTCTTTAAAGCAGATGAAGCAACACATAAATAACTAAAGACACAGTGATGCATGGTTTAATCTGTGCTGTAACCCTTTGTCTTGCATCCAGGATAATTATTATAAACATACAATAGATTGTGGTCTGGTACAGTTGTTTGAATCATGATTAACCAGAGATTTAATTAAATCACATTGGTTTGAACCTTTTATGTCAAATGTGGTACCTCTACCCTAGCACCTTTGTTGGAAGATCTGACTCTGTAAGAAAAGAATGTTTTGTGGTCCAAAAAATAAAACAGCAGTTACTGAAAACAGACAGAGCCATGATGGGGCAGAGAAACACTCCCCAGTTCTGTTTATCATGTCTTATTTGCCTCTTCACATTAGGAAAAATAACACAGTCTGGCTCAAGTATGGGTGTGATCTCCTCTTCCATGAGTTTCTTTGATCCCTTTCAGGGTACTGAGATTATCCCACTGCTGACCTCTGCTCTGAATGACGAGTTACACTGGAAAACCCCGGATCAGTTCAACCCTTCCCATTTCCTGGATTCCAATGGGAACTTCATTAGGAGAGAAGCACTTATTCCATTCTCCATAGGTAAGAGGGGTGTGG
>VZUA01069018.1:8931-41117 GCA_013401035.1 Horornis vulcanius
ATAGGAATCAATCCGTTCTGGACCAGTAACAGTAACAGTGTGGTTAAATCAACAAGTCTGATCTCAAGACAGACTATATAAATTGTTTTGGCTCTAGATCAGGATCTTAGGACATTTCTGCCTTCAGTAGTAGGAAGGTCTGGAGTCAAAGCACTGTCCAACTTCTACATTCCTGTACTTCCAGGCTTTCTGATTAACCTGAAACATGAAGTCTGGAAAGGTCAGTCCCCAAGACAGGGAGGTTGTGTTGGCATTGCCCCCCAAAAGTACCTTTGTTTCATTTACCATTTGTTCTTTGTCTCTCATGAGTAACTGTTTTATAGACCCTTCAGTGAATTGCTGTGGAAAAGATGACAAAATTTTATCGTGACTCTTGCTCTGTTTGAGGTTTTTCAAGCTAAAAGTTTCACTTTTTTTGGCTGTTGTACAGATAGAGCACAAAGGCAACTTCTTGGTAGTTGCCTTGTTTGGGGCTGAGGTTCTTCTGAAAGATCAGTCTCATGTTGGAATGAGACAGAGTTTGCTTCAGGGTCTTGCATTCAAAGTGAGATTCTGACACCCCAGAAAATATTGCTCTGTGCACACAGTTTCATGTGATTCATGAAGGTACCATTGAGGATTCATTTTGTATTACTTTGGAGATATTTTTCATTGCTGGCAAAGAGGTGAACATTTATCTGTATGTAAAATAGAAACCCAATGTGCCCGTTGAAAACTAATCATGAAAAATGTCAGAGGAAATTTTTTAAACTACATCTTTTTTTTTTTTTTTCAATCATGTAAAATAGCATGTATTTGGATCTGGATATTATTTTCTACGGAGGATGGACACAACAATTTGTTTCTTTCTAGATCTACCTTTTCATTACGCAGTTGTACAGACTGTAATTCAAAGAACATGAAATGGTAATTTTTCATGGTTTGATAATAAGTATTAATATAAAACAAATTATTTAAATAATGTATGAAAGCACATAACAAAAATCCTTTGAATAGTGTTTCATGAAAGAGATTTAAACTTTTTTCATGAATCTGGGCACGTGCTATTGATTTTATAACTCCTGAAGGAGGAACAACCAGGTCAACCAACATTGCATCATTGCCAAGCTATTTAATGGAACTTTCTTTCCAGCCCATACTTTGACAGATCTCATACTCCTAAGAAAAATCCCATTATTATCAATTCATTATTAGTTTTCATTGAAGGCACAGGGTCAGGTCACAAACCTTTTTTTCAAAGACTCTGTGACTATTGCTTTCACCTCCAGAGATAAATAAGGAAATGATGGATGAAGCTTACATACCACAGTTAAATTATCAGTAGAAAACTCATTGGCTGGTCCACCAGGGTAAAGAAATTTCATAAATTCAATAAACCACCAGCAGTATAATGTGTAGATATACATGTGAGAAGCAAAAACCCAGAGATTGACCAAGCTGATTAGAAAGACAGAAACACATTAAAATGAGTGACTGGTAAGCATTGGAGGAGGCTGTTTGATGTGGATAAGCGTCTCGCTGTGCATCTCTGCTGGTAGCAAAAATAGCTGGAAATTTTACAGGGACAGCCTTGTAGATGGTGCAAGTGGCTGGCATGAAAGGCAGAGGAGAGAAGGCAAATACTTTTCAATTTGTTTCTACCAGGCCTTTGTGACATTCTTCTCTATTAGAATTATGAGCAAAGATTTTTCCAAACCATACTAAAGACTTTGGGAAAGAAATAGCTTTATTTAGTATGGATTGTTTCTCAGCCATTTTCTGATACTTCTGAGTGTGAAGAGCAAATAATCCCTTACTTGTCTATCAGTTCCACTGATATTATTACAACTCTGCAGATGCCTCAGTACAAAAAATATGTAAGACTATATTTAAAATATTTTTAAAAATGCTGAATGCTGTGTAGAATGAGGTATTCTGTGTTTAATAACAGATTCTGACACTCAGAGCCACTTTGTAACATTACCAAAAACCCCAGCCTGTGGCAAAGATATTTTTTATGTTACATTGAGTGTAAAAATCAAGATTTGGTCTTTCTTGGGACTAATGATTTAAAATTATTGCTTCATTACATTTTGTCTGCTTCATTACTGATGATTTCCTTTGCATCTATGATAACTTGTAACCATTTGTGAAAGATCTAAATGGTTTTTTGTAGGTGTAAAGCTTTTTTCTTTTCCCCCTTACAGTTAACTAAAGCTTCTCTCTGTCTCAATTCACTATTTTATGAACACTGAAGGAGGGGGGAAGTGGCTGGTGGAAACAGAGTGTTTTATAAAGTGAAGATATGGGAGTTTTTCTGTGATATTTTTGACTCAAGCGTTGGTTGTGTTGCATCTCTCTGCTGCACTAATTGGTATTCTATTTCTGTTTGAAGTAGTGCTGAATCAGGGCTGCTTATACGTGACTTTTTAGGCTTTCTGTGGATTTACTATAATATATTACTCATGCAAGTTGCCCTTATTGATGCTACCAAAGCAATGCATACAGATCCTATCACAAACAGAGCTTATTGTGCAAACACCTCTGTGTTTGTACAGACACTGCTCATACATGCTCTGAGACCTGCCTGTAAAGTGTCGCTGATGTGTAGTGGGACTAGGAAATATTGTGTACAACAGGAAACAGTGCCACTCCACATCTTGTTCAACCTCATCAGGGAATGTCACCTCTTGGGAGAGCGTACCCATTGGTAAAACTTACAACGTAATTGCAAATTAAACATGGATCCAATATTTGTTGATATTATTAAATAAGAGAATTGGACTTTATGAATTTGCTACAAATTTATATGCAGTTTTCCATGCTGTTTATTTCATTATGTGCCACCGTGGGACACAGGTACCTAATGTTTTCAAGAGGGCTGGCCATGGTTGTTTTTCACAGTCTCATTTGGGATCAGGCTCTTCACACACACCAGCTCTGGGCCTGGTGCAGGGGGAAGGCACCCAACAGCTCCAACAATGTCCTGCTGCAGCCTGAGCCCTCTGGCACAGGAGGGACAAAGGCCAGCCCCAGGTGAGAGGCTTGTTCACAGGAACTGGCTTTTCCTGCTCGGGGTGGACTGATGTTCCTGCTTTTTTTAGAGACTGAATGACATAAGGACCATCACTCACCTGCTTAGGTTCAACAGCAACTTAACATTAAATGGATTGGTTTGGTTACACCCAGGGGGGCCAATAACCACCTTGGGGCAACACTGAGCTGACCCTTGGGGGGCCACTCTCCCTCCTAGTCCAAAGGCATTTGTGAATGGGGATGAATGAATGAATTGGAAGATTATTCCTCTTAGTTCATCTTCTAAAGTATCACATTTTATGTTTAAATTATTTTTTAAAAAATAACTTGTTAAAAATCATGGTATAAAAGAAGTTTAAATCTATAGCTAGGTAGATATGAGGATATATTTGGGTGCACATTGGAAGAGAAGCCTTACCATGGGACAATTTCTTGCTTGCAATTCTGTTTTGCAGCCTGTGGAGGCTTGGAAGGGAGCCCAGCATTTGTACAGTACAACTTATCTGGTACTTGAAGCACAAAGCACAGTGTGCTTTTTTGCTTTCCGAACATGTGATTTTGGTCTGAATCCAAAGAGGCATCTTGAGATTTTTGTTTGATGACCAGCAGACAAGGTATTGGTGACTGTATCATGTTATTTGGGCTTCAAACTGACACTTCTCTGGAGTAATACGAGAAACATTTGTTTGTGGTTTCTTCTTTTATTTTTTCTGCCAAAATACAGATATGCTTTATTTTGGAAATCCAGATTTCTGTTTTGTACAAGTGTATTTTTAACATAGAATAAGGGCAAGGTAAAACATTGAAAATTATTACCAACACCCTGTTCATTAGCTATTCTTCCAAGGTTTTAGTCATAAAATAAATAATTGGAGAGTAAAAATACTTTGAAATGTAAACGTAAAAGTGTATTTTATTAAATGTAAAAAAATTAAATTTTAAATTTAATTTAAATGTGAAGAAAATAAGTAGAAAGGCTAGAATAGAAATGGAAGGTGAAGAAAGAGAAGCACAAAAACAAAGTCATCTTTGTTCCAGTGCTGCTGCAATGGCTTTTCAGCACTCTGTACTGATGGTTTCACTATCAAGCTTTGGCATGAAAAACTAGAGGACAATAAATTCCCAGGCAGTGCTCAACAGCAAAGAACATGACATAGCTCCTTTGTGAACTTCAAACAACTGGTGCTGCCAGAGCACACAGCTCAGAGAGCTCCTCTGCTGCTTGATTGATGCAAGATCTCTCCATCTGTACAAATACAGAAAGAATTTTGTGTGTGCGGAGCTTCAGACGAGAGCTGCTGCTGAAATGTCAGCAACCCGTCTGAGACCTCTTTGAAAACTTGATCCTGAGGAATTTTACACATGGACAAACATGAAGATTATGATCACCATCCTAGAAATCAACATGTTGGGAGGAGGGATGGGATGTGGCGGGCCAGGAGTGAGTGCAGTGAGTTCCTTGTTAGCAGGAACAGCACAGAGGCACTCGCTGGCACTGCGGGCACTCGGGTGAGGGCACAGGGCTTGGATGCCCACATCCACCAGCACCCCAGAGTCTTCTGGCCTCAGAGTTTAGAGGATCATAAAGGCCTTATCAAGCATCAGGTCTTTTTCTCTCAGATCTGCATCTAAGTGGATGCAGAAGGGTTTAAAAAAGGCCTTTTATTACTGTTCCTGATTGGCACCTCAAATGTTCTTCCCCCTCCCTCTCTTTCCTCTCTTTAGATTTGTGTAATTGAAAACAAATAGTCTGAATGAATTATTGTAGATTAGAACATATGAGAACTCTAATCCTCTTCAATTAACACAGAAGACAGCGGAATGGTAACAATACCTACAGACTTGTTGGTTCATTTTCTTGCTCTTTCAATTGCCCTGAAGAGATGCCACTGAGAACATTTTTTACTGCTGTCATTCTCACACTCTCAAGAAAACACACATTTATTGCTCTTTGCATGAAATACCATGCACATAAAAGTCAGCAGCTAAGATCCCATTTATTTGAGGAGATTAAGACTTCATTTTCTGAGTCATCTTTTGTGTGTCAGCAATGACAGTATTTACAAGTTCTCCATTCCTACTACTTTTGTTTTATTATTGTTATTGCAGTAAGATTGGTTCTATTCATAATTTAAAAAAAAGTAAAATATTTGTAACATGCCGTGTTTCCTTTTGGTTCCTTGCTTGTTCTTGTAAAACATACTGCCACAGAAAAAAATGGGATTGCTGAAGGAAAATTGCATAACAAATCACGCATATATGACAAAAGTCTGGTGCTAAAGAAAAATTTTCTTTTTTTGCAAGAAAGGTGAGTTGCTAAGTTTTCAATACAGCCAGATGTCATAAAATGAGAACAGAAGGTAATAACAGTGGAAGTTTGCCTAATAATTCCAATTTAAATTTGTGTCTTTCAGTTGCCTTTTAATTGAAAAATTTCAGATTGAAACTGACCTTATTCCCTTTCCCAGTATTTTTTGAGTAGTCCAAACTGGTGTTTAAGTTCGATTAAACAATTCCATTTTTTAGATCTGTTAAGGGGAGAAAATGACTGTTTGACTGTTCCAGTTCCTTGGGGTCTGTGGAGGTTTTCTCTTTGTTTTTGGTGGGATTTTTTTGCCTGTTTTTCTTTTCTCTTTCCCAGGAATATCATTTACTGTTAAGAGTTTGTGGCAGAAATTTCCCTTAATGCCCATGCACTAAAGATCATTAGCTGCTTGCTGCCGCAATTTTCAAACACTTCACGTGCAGGAAACAGGATCCATAATCACAGTGTGGCTGTAGCTTCTGTGGTCAGGACACAGAGAAGTGTTTGACACTGCCCATCTTGTCCTTCCTGTCAGGTGAAGTTGCATGAAATAATTGTTAGAAGGTTAAGGCCACAGTGTGAGCTTGATGGTAGACTTGGTGACTGTTGGTTGTGTTTTTTCCCCTGCAGCCATCTCATATCTCAGGTTTGTGTTTCAAAGTCACTCTGGTCTCTCTAGTTTTTGTAACTGGAGGAGAAACAATGTCCTTTTATAAGGAGGAGTTTAAGGAGATCTTTTCTGTCACAGAGTCTCTGTACAGAGACTAAGCATGGAATGAAAATTTTTGTTCTGCTATGTTAATTTGGGAAACTTTATTAACTTTCTCTTCAAAGTATAATATGGGTTTACTGATGGTAGATCTGTTTGTCTGCCCTCAGCTTTGCAAAATGCATTAAGGATCTGCTGTGGTGTTTGCTGTCCTTTGAAGTCTCAGCTATTGAGGATTTTGCATTTGAAAAGTAGCCACTAATGTGTATACACCTGAGTTACTCTTCCTAGTGTTTCCACAGTGTTTCCACTGTGCCATAGGTAAATCAATCCATGAAATTCCTGTCCCCAAAGACATGATTTCAGTGGGAGCATCTTAGTGTCACTTCCACTGAGACCAAACTTTCTGAGAAGAGAAGAGCTGTGCCACAGAGTCACATTGCATCCGCAGGGCTTCAGGGAAGGGAGCACAGTGTCACTGCAAAGCTCCACAGAGATCCTTTCTTTCTTTAACAGCGTAAATACCAAGGATTTTGCTATTGAAAAGAAACTGCTTTTATGAATATATTTTAGTTACTGTTAATAGTGTTTTCATTGTGTCAAAAGAGTATTGAATTTCTTCCAATAAAGCTCTATCTCCTGAGACACAGTTTCAGTGGGAGCATCTCTTCCTGTCACTTCCATTGAGATCATGATTGCTTGGAAGGCAAAAAATAGTAACTGTGTCATTAAAGTTATACCGTATCAGTAGGACTTGGAAAGACTACAAAGTCAATGAAAAATGTCACATGCACTTTTTCAGTCTTTATCTTTCAGGGTTTTAAAAGAAAAAATAATTAAAGATACATTTGAAGGGTGAATGTGATATTTTTTAACCATTTTAGTCCCTTCAATTCTGCTCTCAGTGTCTAAATCAGCAGGAACTGCATTCAAACATTGAGTTCCATGCACACATTTGGAAGCAAAGATGCAAATTAGAGAGAACAAAATCTTCTTTTGTCTTGTGTCAGTCACCAACAAAGACGAGGCTATTTCCAGGGGTCAGATGCCACCATAAATGTTTCAAATCAAGTCAGGAAGCAGCTGAGCCACGGTAAAAACCCTGTCCTTGACTTTGCTGGGTTTTGTGTTGTGCTGGAGACTGGAATGCAGAAGCTGTGGCACAGGGAGGTGTGGGCCTTGTGGCAATAAGGGATCATCCAGCAATGCATGCTCCTGAGAATGGTGGGAAGGAATGTTACTGCCACTGTCCAGGAGATGGAAATTAGGGTTTGAGACACATCTGAGGAAAGAAAAGGTGACAAAATGTATGCCTCTGTCTCATTGGTTGAGCCAATGACTGCTCAACCAAGGTGTGATTTCTAAAAATATTTAGAGAACTCTTTATAGTACTGAGATAGAAATCTGTCTTTTTCTTTTTTTTTGTTAATATCTAATTTCTTTTGTTGAAGGAATTTATTCAACACAAGCCTGTTGCTTTTTTGACATGTAGTTTTGGACTTTGTAGCGAACATGTTATTTGTTATGTGAAGTGAGCTGAGAAAAAATGTAATTTGACTTCTTAAATTATATGGATGTACTTGTTATTCTATTCTCAGGAGCATATGAAATAGCACTACCATCAGAGACTCTGACAATAACCTCAGCTGCATGCTTCTTCTCCCTTCTGCTCGCATCTCATTAGTGATATTGTTCTAATAGAATAAAAATAATTAACTTGTACATCTTCACAGATGAGCCAAACAGCCCCAAGTGAAAACAAATTTCAATAATTTGCACTTCCACATTTTCTGTGATTTAAATCTGGAGCATGATGATGTCTGGCTAAGAAAATTTTAGATCTAGGCAAGTAAATAAGTTATTTTAGTGGTTGGAATTAGCAAGTACCACATACTGTTGTCTTTTTTAATTTTCCACCTCATTAACATCTGCAAATGAGTATGTGAGGTTGAGCCTACAGAAGTCATACTCTTTTGTCATTAAATGTATATGCTGCTAGCAATAACTGGCTCTTGTAATGCTGTTTTGCAGATATATGTGTATTTACTCCCAAAATCCAGCAATATGGACAATTTAGAGTTGTCTAATCAATACCCATATCCTGAATTTGTGAGACAGTTATAGATAACCTTTCCAAATCAGTGGCATCTGTCCATACATCTCCAAGCTGTGAGCTGTTTCTAAGAAATAAAATTTAGTTTAAAAAATTAAAATCACTCAAGCACAGAATTTTCTTATTCCAAACTGATAATGTTCAAATCTCAGGAGAAGAATATTCTTGGGCCAAGCTCCTCAGTTAAGCCTTATATCAGATGTCACACATGTAGGTAGTTTTTCAGAAACGTTCTCCCAAATGATATAATTTGAAAGTAAATGTAAACCAGTTTCCTTTGCAGTTCCTGCCTCCAAAGGGCACAGTTTTTTTCATACAGAAAAAAGTCAGGTACCACCCTTTAATTAACCCAAGTACCAACCCTCTATGGTCTCTATAACGTTATCCCACCATGTATGGACTATTATCACATCCTAATCATGGAATGGATCATGTGCAGTCATTATTATGGGACTGAAACTTTAACCTTGGACTCCAAACCACCATTAGATATCATTTGAACTTCTGCAAAATTATGTTCCCATGGGAGTGTAAGAGGGCCATTCCTCAAAGCAGGGAAATTGATAGGCACTGTTTATATTGAATTCAGCCCTTCTGATTTGTGCATAAGGGTCCCCTTCAGCCATATTCATCCTCACTAGCTGTGAGGAGCATATGATGACAAATGCATCATTATATAAATCCTTAATAGTTTTTATAATGTGACTTTCTTTGTTGTCCTATGATCAATACATTTTGTTTCCTCCAAAAGCTTTTCAATGTCAGAACTGGTTTTCAATGCTCTTAAAAGTGCTGTCATCCACATCTCTCCCAAAAATCTAAGTCCACTGAAGAAGGATTATACAGCCTGACAAACTAGAAGGAACAACTTGACCTTTGTAGTTTTCACTATTCTTTCGTAATGCCACCACAAAGTAAAGATAAACAATATCTGATGATCACATATCAAGAAAGACTGAAAAATGGCATTGCTCAGACTTGACATTTTGAGTGGCAGATGGGATAGCAAATAAATTTTTCCCATCTTTTTTTGTCAATATTTATTTTAAAGCACTGAAGCTGATAAATATAGTGCATTTTAGTTCCACAAAATGTGCATATCAATATGCTTCTCTGGCCTAATTGCAAATCTGTTGACAAGAACTGGATCATAATTTGACATGAAACCAGACTTTTTTTTCCCCCTATTTTGAAATAGTGAGCAAGGCGTATTATTGTGCTGATAAAAGTAAGTATCTCATAGCCAAATTATTTTCTATGATGTTTTCACAGCATCCACCTTTTTGAGGTGTCTCTCACTGAAGTTAAGCACCCTGCAAACCTGCACCAAATGCTCCCTGTTTCTAATTGCTCTGACCTATGAACCACAAACATTTTAAACTTTTATTTGAACATTACTGAAGTCAGCACCAAGTCTGTACATTATGTCCTTGACCTATGTAAATATAAAAGAGTTAACTGTTCATGTATTGTTCTAATTCTAGCAGCTGCATAGACCAAAGTCACCACATATTCCTGCTAATTAAGCTTGCTCTTAGCCTATGGATTTTGCACAGAGCCTTTCACAATACAAATAAATTCTTTCCCTGTCATCTCCCAAGTGCCTTCCAGTAGGTTTTGGAAGTGATTTACCATGTGTTCTGGACATAAAGCTTCTACCAGATACCCTTTGCTATTGGACAGCATCTCTGAAGGGCCAAAACCAAACATGAGGAAAAGTGTATGGATTTGACTTGAACTGAAGATCAGCTGAAGAAGGGGANGTAGGAGAATTAAAGCACAATTGACAATCCCATAACTTCTATCTTTCTTTTACCTGATGGCACTCTGGAGTGTCTGTACAACTTTGAAAATGGCACCAATGAGAGGATTTTATTTAGACACATGAACATCTTGTATCAGTAATAGCTACAAGAATAGAATTGTAATTGATGTATAATTTATCTAAAGCATGCCTTCAGTCATGCTTTGCTAGGAACTTTTTACTTTGGTCCTTATTTTCTACCAGTAATTTCATGGAGTATAAATATATGAAACAACGTGTAAAGGAACCATTAGAGTGTTAAGTTTGACACAGCTATAATTGAAACTGCTTGGAAGCCTTCAGGGAAAGCTGAATGGAATCTTTAATATGTTTCCATATTGTTCTTTTTTTTTTCCTTTAGTCTTTATGGATACGGACTGATTCAGGTTAAAGGGATTATAAATTTTAAGTTACGTAGGAAAAACAAGAGATAAATTTGATGGCACTATTTGTCATAGACTGCAAATAAAATAATTTAATTTCCTAATTATTAAGGCATTTTTTTTAGTTGTATTATGTTGCCACACTTCCATCCTAGTTAGTGTTTTAGTGCTGTGTAAGGTCATAAATGTGTGACTCAGACAACTATCATAATACATGTTAATTTGTTTTTAGCCTATCAGGTGTTGCTCCTACAGTATATTTCCTTTATTAAAACTATGAAATCTATTTGTTGCTTTAAAAATAATTTTTAAAAACATATTCATTTTACAGTCCGCTTTCTCCTTTAGTAGTTATATGTCCAGCCTATGCTATCCTAATGTGTGAATAAAATACTTGTAGGAAATTTTCCAAAATTCTTCATAACGGTTAGAAGTTTTAGAAGATAAAATCAGGTGTGTTATGTTACAGCACTGAACACAAGGCTTGCTGGCCATTTTCTTTACAAGGATTCTCCCTGAATTCAGGCCTTCCACTGATGGGGGATATTCCAGCCACATCCTTCTGCTGAAGGCAGTCTTCTGATGCCAAATGATGTGAGTGCACCTGTCTCCACTGCCTCAGCCAGCCTTGGGTGGGGGAGATGTAGTGCTTGCTGTCTGTAAGCATTTCAGCTGGCTAATCCTGTGAAAAGAAAGGGGGGAAAAAAAGGAAATTAACTGCTGCTTGACTTTCATATGGACAAAATATCTGGAGATGTCTTTGCTAAGGCCTGGCTACTCTTTAGGGTGCCATTGAGCGTTATACCTTGAACAAAGTTTTGAGATGAATGTGTGTGGATACAAGATAGCTAAGCTGAATATTCTGGAGTTGAGGGTCACTACTAAGCAGAAAAAACTGTATCATCCTTCTTGTTTCATTTTTGTGGAATAAACTCACAGAAAGATGTGAAGGATGCTAAATGAACTCATAGACTAATTGAGAGTCATGCATAAACAGTCTCACAGGTAAAGGTCCAAATATTCAAATTGCCAAAGAACATGTTTATGTCTCTTGGAAAATATATACACATATCCTAAAATATATAAAGACATCTTAAAAATATAAAGATATTGTTACCTCACTCATATAATGAAATGCATTTTCTTCACTCTATGAAAACAAGAAATTGGAGCTTTTTCACTTCCTAAGCCAGACATGCTGCCTGTATCTGAAACAGTTTTCTCCTCTGCATGCTCTCAATGTACAAACATATTAAATTGTAAATGTCAAACTTGATGTGAGGTTTGGGTGGGGGCCTGTCTGCAAATCCTATTTTCAGTTTGCCAGCAAGCACTTTATCCTGCTCAGTAGCTTGCACCTTTTCAAGCAGAATAACTTAAGGCACTTCTCATACAATCATTAACTGGTTGTTCCTAGTGAGATCTCTTTCCTGAGTACTTGTTAATGCTCATGATATGGGTCACAACTCTGCATTGCTATTTTCTCTAATTACCATCCTTCAGTGTTTTTTTCCCCTCAACTGGAACATTGTGTTCTCCCAGGCACAGTGTATGCAAAAGTTGAGATATCACAAAATGAGAGGAAAAAATAACCTAATTATCTTCATGGTCCAGGAAGGTCCAATTAGCAATTAGAGGAATGTGTTGAAATAAATATTATGCATTGATTCTTTTGACTCTGTTTCTAAACTGTTAATTTCACTGCTCAGATTTATCATGGGATTAACTAACTACTGATAAGAGCACTTTTAACACCAAAGCTCTAAGGTTTTTGAACACATTTGGTTTGAGGTGTTTGAAGCTGCACAAATTTCTGAACTATAGTATCATTGCAGGATTGGTAGTTCACTGAGCCTTGAATGGAAATATACTTTAATTCATGCTGCATCATCACTGGAGGTGCAGTTCTCGTAAATGCAGCTGCCACACTGAGCGTGCAATAGAGTGACCTCAGGAGTGAGTGACCTGTGAATGTGAAGGTTCTGCTTGGTCCTGCTTCTTGCATTGTGAACACAACTGATCACATTTCAAAACCTACAGAAAGAATATCACTGTGGTACTGCTTTATTGTGAGATTTCATAGTTAATGCTGAATGAAAGAGATTAGGGATGGCTAGTGAGGAAGGGGAATGGTTTGTTGCAGGATGGCTGACTGAAATGACAACACATTTTTCCTGTGAACCCCTCCTTCAGCATGAACTGCACCTGAATTACAAGGTACAGTCTGCAAAAAATGATTGCAAACTAGGATTGCATTTCAGAGGAAAGCGTTTCGGATCCATAGTCAAATCCACAATTTATATTCCAAGCGTTGATATGGTTATATAATAGTCCTCATTTATCATTTATACCATTATGCTTCTACTTTGGTAGGTGTCTACATCAATCTTGGGAATCTCTCTCTAGGAAGTCCTAAGGGGAGGCACAGATTCCTACCAGCATGCAGCCTGAGCTTGGAAGTGTTCGTGGTGAAATACCATTTCTTAAACCTCTGGAGGGAAGCTAGAGGAGATCAATGTAAGCACAGAGGGAACAAAGAATTTTAATACTTATTACTCTGCAGGATCACTTTTTTTTTTTTTGTCCAAATGGATTCATGTTTCTGGAATTGGAAGCTTTGAAATTGGTAGCTGACAGTAATATGTACATATGTCCTTATTCAGTAGTGGTGGGTTAGGCTGTAATGCAATATAATAACAGAACTTGTTAGCTGCATGATATGAAAGGAACAGAGGATAATACCTGCATTTTTCCTGCTTTTTTTTTTTGCCCTGGACTGAAAAAAACCCACAAAAATAATTGAACTGCTTACTAGTATATATTATGCTACCTCATCCATCTTGTCATTCAGTTGTTTAGGCATTTCTTTTTGCATGTCTTTGTCTCGTGTCATGGGCCATGTATAACCTCCTCTTATCCTCTTATTCTAGAAGATGCTTTCTATTTTTAGATTTCATTCTTCACGTATTTATTCTCTAATTTCTCACTCTGAAGCCAAACCAATTCTTGACCATGCTTTGCTGCTCAGCTGCACCATACAAATCAAGCTGGAAGAATAATGACAGGCAAAGGCAAAGGTGCTCCCTGTGCATAAAGCCCGAGTGCTTGGAATCCAAGATTGCTGCATTTAGCATCTAAATACAGGAGTGCTCACTAGGGTATATGAAATGTAATGTCATTACTTAGAGGTATTCAGAAAAATATTTGTAGTAGTTTTTCCTTGTAACAAAAATCAAAAAAATTGTCTCCATCTCGATGCCCACTGCTTTTCTGGGCTCCAGTGCCCTGTGCAGAGGATACTCTGCTCAACAGGTATCTTTGGCTTGTGTTAGAAGTGTATCAGGGAGAGCAGGCCATATTCCAGAGATAATTGTATTGGTCTAGGCTGGGAGAAGGTTCCTGTTTTCCTATTCACTCTATATCAAAGAGGAGCTGGACCATGTGAGGTCAGATGGAAAGTAAAGAGAAAGCACAGGGGTGTAGAAAACAGGATGTATGAGAGTGTGGGTTTATTTGTTCTAGAAACAGAAAGCCACAACTCCTTCTTACAGGACCAGAAACAGGACACTCTGGAAAGGAAGGGAATAAGCTGAATAGTTCAACAGATAAGACAAAACTAAGGTGATTAATCCGATTTCTGTTAGGTAAGAGAAAAAAAAGAGCTGGGGAAACAGCACATATTGAACATGGAAATATGGCATTTCTGTCATGGGTACTTTTAAATGTGAAATAAGCATCTGTCAGCAATATCAAGAAGCAGCTAACCCTTCCTTGGGGAAGGGAAATGTTTTTGCTTATCCCTTAAAATCCCCTTCAGTACTAATTTTTCACTGACTGTATTAAGATTTTACGGGGAGATTTTCAGCCCAAAGGTATGTACTAGGAAGACTTGTATTGTTTTTGTTGAGAATTTTTAGATATTTTTTCTCCAGGAGTAAGTGGAAAATGTCACATGGGGAATGTCTGGTCAAATAAAAGAATGTTGAGAACTACAGTGTTTTATAGTTGTGCAGTGGGCAAGTCTGTAAAGCAGATTCCTGTGGTTACTGCAATCAATGTCAAAAATCCTATTTGCTTAAGTGGTTGGAGACACAAACCTTAAGCTACTTAGAAGATACTGGTTAATCAATTTGAATAAAATTCTTCTGCCATGTGTGTTGAACCAAGAAATAGTTTTCTGTTCCCTTTAGAGGTGACAATTCTTCATGCCAATCTCCCTGCCCCCAACATTCTTTGGCATTCATTTTAATTAATATTAATTAAATTTGCCTTGAGGAAGTTATTTTGCTGTCCAGATTTTGTGAAAGATTTTTCTTTCTGCCTGCCTGCCTGCTTTATCACCTCAATGCATCCATTTACAGAAGATGTAGATGCAATATAAAATATTAATTCATCAATTTGCTGAGGTTAAAACAGTATTTCCCCCCTTCCCCTGCAGTCATTTGGACCCTGTAGCACTGTTGGGCGGCCCGGGGGAAGCCGTGCTGTTTCCAAAGGGCTGGCGGGGCCTCCGGGCAGAGCCTGCGGCGGGGGAGGCCGGCCAGGGAGCGGTCCCTGGGGCTCGGCCCTGGCTGCTCCGTGCCAGGGACGGGCTCGGCCCTGGCTGCTCCGTGCCAGGGACAGGCTCGGCCCCGGCTGCCGCTCCGTGCCGGGGACGGGCTCAGCNTGGCTGCCGCTCCGTGCCCGGCACGGGCTCGGCGCCGGCTGCCGCTCCGTGCCAGGGACGGGTGAGGGTGCGGCCGGAGCTGCCGCTCCCTGTCCAGCCCAGCCCAGCCCAGCCCAGCCCTGGCCGGGAAGGCCGCAGGGCTCCGGGCACGGCGCAGTGGAAGGGCTGCCGTCCCCTGGCCCTGAATGGAGCCCAGCTGCCCTGTAAAGGGGCTTGGGGAGGGGGCTATGAGGGTGAATGGGTGGTGCCCGAGGGCAGGTGAAGGGCAGGGCTGCCCGGGCTGGCAGCGAGCCCGCGGCTCTGGGGCTGCCCGGGGCTGCTCCGCTGTCCTCAGCCCTCCCCGGTGTGGGCAGCCTGGGCTCCTGCGGGCAGCCCGGGGAGTCCGGGATGCTCAGGTCACAGGAATCGCAGTTCATTCCCTTGGCTTCTGAGGAATGCGGGGGTGGGGGGAAGATGTGAGCTCTGATAACATGAAATTTTTCTGGTACAGAAAAATCCAGGTTTATAGTAGGCATTCCTAGGCGGGCCTTGGTGGCTGTGGTGGAGTTGTGTGTTGTGTGGAGGGACGGTGCTTAATGGGATGGAGAGGTTAATGGAGAGGGGGAAGTACTATTGCCTCTCTCTCTTTTTTTAGAGTTAATCCACATTTTAGCTAAGAGCACAATAACACAGACTTTAAGATTCTATATTTCTGAATCTTAGAGAGTAGACAGCTGTGAAGCTCCAAGCTTTTTTTTCGTGGTTATGGTTTGTTATTTTAATTGTTTTTGGGTTTTTTTTCGGAGTACACTTTGTTTTACTTGGGGTATATCTCAAACTCTAACATTCTTCTGGTTGCTTTATCCCATTCTTTTCTGTACCAAGAAGTGGAATAATTGCTGCATCTTGCAGCACCCCGGAAAATTTAAGTTACTTTGCTCCCTAAACACAATGTTTCTTGAAACATTGTATGTATATATATACACAGATAGTATAACTCTGTGTCTCACTTTAGTTTTTCTCATGTCCTTTTTAGAATCTAGTTGGATTAATAGCTGCCTGTGTCCTTAATCAATAGAATAAGCAGAATATCTCTTATATTATTGATCATTTAGCATGCTGTTCTGGATTACTAAATGTGTTCATCTGAAACTTAAGCCTTTTATTTTTTTTTCCATTGTGTGCCCAACTGAACACTGCTGTGTTATATTGGAGATACTAATCTGTAGTAAAATCACTGTAATTATGAAAATGTTCTTAATTTCATTGTATAAGCATATATTGCTGCACAGGTACACACTGTAAGAAAGTCTAAATTAAAGTAATTTTGCTTGTGCTCACAAAGCTGTGAAAGATTTACACTCTTTCTATAGATTAAGGATAATTTTAGCCATTTTAAACTCTAGGAAAAATACAGTCTATAGCAAACTACTTAATTGACAATTTAAAATATAATACAACCTTTAATATGGAAGTATTATGGTTTGTGAGGAAGCCCAAGGCTAATATTCTGGCAGCCAGCTTAGTCTTTAGCATAGCAAAACTAAGACAGCAACAAAACTCATATCAATTACTGGTTGTACAACAAGCTGTTTTTCCAAGCATGTGACTGTCTCATTTAAACTGACCTGTTTTTCTCAAAACAGGTTGTTGGTGAATAAAAACATTCTTTAAACTGGTACTTTTAGTGCCTAGTTTGCAAATCCCTGGATAAATCTAACTGCCTTGCAGACAGTGAGAGTGCTATTGATTTGGGGGAGGACAGGCTCTAACCTTTCTCTCTGTCTCAGCTGAAGGGATCCTCCAGATCCTGGAACACAATCCCCTGCCACTGTAAGCAGCTGTTACAGCTGGAACTGTTAAGAAGTTACTTGCTCACATGCAAATCTTCCTGTGGCTTTCTGATTGTTTGAACCCTCCTTCCCTTCACTGGTTATCGGGCTTCACTTCCAGATTAAACCTGCCAACCTTGGATCTATTTTTGGCTCTCTTCCCTGGTTGTTTTTCCCTTTTCAATAGATCTTTATGGACAACAGCAATCATCTTGGTTCTGTCTTATGGGATGAAACCATTTAGGAATAGGCAGTTGATACTGATGAGCAGTCACTCTTAATCAAACTCCCTTTCCCAGGCAGTGGATGACTGACCAGAAACTTGTCTGGCAGTGACTTGGGGGTGCATGGGGAGAGAATAAAACTGACTATATTATCCCAGGTTAAGACTTCATTTCTTTCCTGCACTTTTCTGTCTTTTTAGGTCTCTCCACAGTGTATAAGCTATGGCTTTCTAATTTTGTTCTCTTATAGCCAGCTCCCTTTCCTGCTGCTGGCCCCACAGCTCTGCCCTGGGGCTTTGACTCTCCTCTGTGCCTGTGGCCCCACTTGGCTGTGGATGGTGCCTGTGGAGTGTCCCAGTGGCTGCCTGGTTTGCAGGGAGGCAGGAGCAGGTGACTTCATGGCTGCTGTTTCTGTTGTTTATGACTTAGGGAACAGGGCCAGCTAAACACTTTGTTTTATCCAGAGAGTGCAGTAGGCTGATGAAGTGGCTTAGTGGAACACATCCAGCTGAAGAGTTATGTGTCATACATGCCTGGTACAACTCATGGACTTCACGCAATCCTCTGAATGTAGCTCATTCTCAGATTGCAAATTTCTCTCTGCTGGGAGTTGCCTGATGGCAGCCAGGAGTTTGCTGTGCACCACTGGGGCTGGAACCCCAAGCACAGCTATTCTGAAACCTGGTGTACACACATTTTATTTGGAAACCTTTTTGCTCAATAGATCTGTTATCCCTTAGGCTATCCACACAAACATTGTGTGAACAGTTTGAATAGGAGTAATCTTCTTAAAGTGCTGTTATCTGTCATGGATGCTACCTCTCCTTGTATTGTGACTATGGGTACATGTCTTTTAAATCTTGCTATGATCAGAAGGAAACTAATTGTATTTAGAAATATTACTGATAGCTGTAAGAGCCCTTGAAGCAATTTGTCCCACTTTTACTCTAGATAACACCTACCAAGCCTGGGAATATCAACAAATGTTTAATTACGTTGCAGCATTTGACCCTCATTTTGATTTGGTGTTGAAACTTTGAAAAACTATTGCCTATAGATTTAAAAAATGTGTTTCAGGGGCTGGATTGGAAGCGGGATACAGCTGAAAGGTCAGTGTTTTCCTGCTGCTGCTTGGTCAAACCCTAAACTTGTCTGTCTCAGATTAGAATAGATTTACGTTTAGCTAGTTTCCTCAGCAATGTTTGGATTTCGGAAGTTATATTTGCTTGTAGGTTTATTTTTTTTCTTGATGAGTATTCCAAAGCGGACTTTGTGCAGTGTTATTCCTTTTGGAGATTATTAATCATGTTTGATTATTTAAGAGTGACTATTCCCAATGTTCTTGCAAGCACTGCATATTAAACAGATCTAAATTTTAACTTACAATGTTTATTTTACTTTGGATAGTGGGGAGCATCCCAGTAAGGTATTTGGAAAAGTATATTTATATCTGTTGGACCATTAAATAAAAAAAACCCAGGTGAACAGGTAAAACCAGTTCAATGAAAGCCTAAAGGAATCTGATAACTGTATTTTTCTCTGTGTATGTATAAATACATATTGTGCTCCTTAGTTCCAAAGAGTGCAGTAAAAGCTAAACGATAACTGTCAGTGTTATTGCCAGACACTTTTGGAGAAAACAGTGTGAGGACAGCTGGGGTTGCTTCAGTGGGAAGAGTAAGGGAGGTACTTAGTGACCTCAGAAATTTGCAGCGGTCACAAGATGAAAGCATATTTTGGATCTACGAGGGACTTCTAGCTGTTACAACATGACTGTTATTACTTGTTTAGTAATATTTGCTACTAAAAATTTATGTCTTATGCCTACAAAACTTTAAAGGCAATTTTTATATATCTTGCAACTGGAATGAAAATACAAATGTTTCCAAATCCTAGACTTGGTTTGGTTTTTAGTATGTCTCCTTGTGATATGAGCTATATATATTGTTGTAGAGCAATGCAGTGGTGTACACCCAGTTTAAAACACATAAATCTGTCTCAGGACTTGATGTGTAGAAGAGTTTAAATATAATCCTTGGCTCTGTGCAGGACATCCCTATATAGAAGCAAACCCTCCCTCCATCAATCCTCCACTGCACCTCCTGGTGATGCCATGGCTGTGCAATGCTCTGCTTTTTCTCACACTCTACATTCTCTCTTTGAACTTACTCAAATGTGTTGCACTCAGAGGTTGTTGCTAAGTTTAGGGCTGCCCCTTGGAGCTTTGTCAAGGCTTTGTCTTGTTATTCTGTTACTGTGGCTTTGCCTTCATTTATATTCTTTTGTGAAGGATGCCCTGGTTCATCCTGACGCTCACGCACAATGGTGCTCTGCAGAACCTGCGTGTGTACTTCTGCTAAACTAATTTCCTTTTGGGTTCATTGATCTCTTTAATGAAAATCTAAGCATTTTTATGAGCCAAAACCTCATTACACTGTACAGAGGCTGTACTTTAAACCTATCTGTTCTGTTACTGTACATTTTAATAAACCTATATTAGATTACACTTCTGATGAAAGACAGCAGGAAATATTTCATTCATTAGAAAACTTGAGGTGCTGGGAAACTTAATGTTGCGTTCTTATTTTCAGATTCATTATGGGTTTTGTTATACCTTATTAATGGGTCTTCCATGAAAGGAAGTCATATAAATTATACCACAGAAGATAACTGCATTCATGTCAAGATTATCTTTACACATCCTACCATGTGGCTTCTTTTGAATGAATAATAATTTTTTCAGTCTTGATTTATTAAGTTTTTCCTGTTGTAAATGGGTATGATACTCATTTTATCTAAATTCTGCTTCTACCAGTGACACACAGCTACAGCAGCAGATGCAAATCTACTTCAAATGTAAATCTATTGGAATGTATTTTCTTCCTTCTTTTAGTGAAAAGACTTCATTTTTTTCTAAAGTGGTTTCCTATGCAACATGAGGGTAATCTGTACAGTTATTAAGTTGTCTGAATAGGATGAAATGAAATTCCATTTCCTTGGAATGAAAGCATTTTTATGTAACTTAATTTTTTTTTAAATCCTGGGTAGCATCTGGAGAGAAGAGAATGCTGGGGAATTACGAACTCAGAGGATTTGTTCAATATGTTGAATCTACTCCAGCATTTATTTTTCTTCTATGACCACTGTCCATATGTTTGGGGCTGCTAATGAGAGCAGAAGGAGATGCTTAACTGAAAGCTACAAGGGGTTTGTGTAGTATAAACCACTTTCCACTCATTTTTTATGTTATAGCCACATCTCATTAGTGTTCTGGCTTAAGTAGGAGGATAAAAATCAGTTGCATTTTCTTTCCTGCTGCCACTATTGTGGAAGGTTATAATAAAAAGACTTTTTCTTTCCCTTTCTTTTTTTTTTTTTTATTTTTATTTTTATTTTTTTCAAACATCCTATTTTATCTGTGGCTGAATTATTCTGATGTTCCTAACTCTGATGTGGGGATATTTTCATGTGTCTGTTTTCTGGTTTTAATAGTTTTTTCACTTTTATTTTTAACCAGGAAAATAAATGAAACTAACCAAAACCTAGCTGTTTTTAATCCAACTGGTTAATCAACATAAAACACCTTGCATACTGTTCATCTTCAAGAAGGAAATTAAAGTGCAGGTGAGGTTCCTTCCACTAGCGAGATTTGTTTATTTGAAAGCAATTTGCACAACCCTAGGCATAAGAAAGCTCCAAATGTAATTTTTTTTTTTACTTCATACTCCTAATTATATCTTTCAATAATTATTATTCCCCTGTTGCTTAACCAGTGCTGAACCCAAAATCTGCTTGCTTTGCTACCTATCAGAGTCAGGTTGTCAGTCAGAGCGTTCCAGGCTATTTTGGTTTCTTCTCTATCTTACATCTCCAAACAGCCTGAACTGCATGGCCCCAGCAGAAAAGGTCTTGGCTCTGTTACCTTGGCTTTGCCGTAGAAATTGGTTGGATTTGCACTCTCCAGCTCTCCTTGGGAGACAGGTGGGTTTGTTGTTTTGGATAGCTGTGTCCAGTGAGGTTGGTGTTCTTGGATCAGCATGGCCAGTTGGCTGTGGGCTGCAGCCTGACTCCCAGCCAGCTGTGTCACACCTTCTCCCCTCAGTCCCCGCTGCTGTTTCACCACTCTGGATGTGGCTTCCAGCAATAGCCTTGTTTAAGTGTGACCTAGCAAATACTTTGGAATGAATATGTATGATCCTGATGGAATAAATACCCTGTAGAAAATTTTTCGTCATGCACATCTGATCCTTTGGTGCATCTCTTGCTGATAAACAATGTCTGCTTTCTAAGGCTTCAAGTTGTGTCAGAAAGTTTATTTTCCAGCAGATTTCAGTGTCACCCTCCTGCCCCCACGCCTGGGCAGGGCCACCCCAGTGCTCACTGTGCTGTCCTAGACTTGAACATCAACGTTGTCCCAGCAACAGCTCCTTCCTTGTTGCTCTTGGTGTCTTACAGCTCTGGAAGCCCCACAGCTGAACAATGGGGGTGGGCAGGGTGGGTCTTGGCTCCCAGTACTGGGGGTGCTGCATGGGGGCTCCAGGGCTTGGGAGAAGAAGTGACAAACCACTGCTAGCAGAAGAAGGAGCTGAAAGGAGATGGGAAATCGGCAGGTGTAGCTGTTTTCTGCCTTTTGGTGGGAACGCCTCAGCCCTGCATTGCAGTAAATAGTCATAACAGGAAGGGGAGTAGTATTTATCTCAAAATATTGTGGAAAAAATGAAATAACACTGTATGGCAGCAAGTTTTTTGTATCTTGGCCAATAGTGTTTAAATTGCTCTGTTTCACACAGAGTCATTTTAATCCTAAAGTTTAAAACTTTTAGTTATATATAGATGTCACTACCAACCAGGTACTATGGATTTCATCCCTTGGATTTCATTATCTTTTTTTCTTTACAGTAGGAGGGTTTTAAATCCTGCAGGATAAGAGAGAGAGTGGTAGGAAAATCTTTCCAAAGCTTCTGAAAGGTCTTAGTTTCTGAGACTTCCTGGGCCCCATTCTGGTTAGTTTTGGGCTTAGTATTTAATCTTTTAAAAGCCTTTGGGAGCCACCAGCTTGAACATTAGCAACTATGTATGAAATATATGCCAAAGCACTAATCTGTATTAGGTGCAGTTGAATTGTTTGAATTATGTACTTCTAAAATAAATATCTGTTTAGAGTGACCTACTTCTGACACACTGTGTGATGTAAGGAACACCTTTCTAGCAAGCAGGTTCCTTTGTGGTGTTTCTAATCATAAGTAGTTTATAAATGTAGAGCCTATGGGCTTTGATCTGGTTCAGATTCCAGATGATGATGTCCCATGCCTTCCAGGAAGTGATTTACTTTTCACCTCTCCAAAAGTTTTCAGGATTTGGCTCCTGACAGGCATTCTGCTGTAGGTAAGGGGGAGTCATTGATGCACATACCTGAGGAGTTGTACTGAATCATGAACCAGTAATAATTTGGCACATGCTGATCCGAAGGGTGTGATGAGACACCCAAGGATGGAGCTGCTGCTTTTGCAGCCTTTGGTGAGGAGAATCCTGTGGAGGGATGTATTTGTTGGTTTGTTTTTTTCTGTTGGGAAGAGTTGCATTTTCAAACACTGCAAATGTTCGACAATTAGTGTCTAATCAGTAAAATTCAGGTAGATCTGCAGTTCTGGATCTCTTCTAGGCTTGTTCTGCTGCCCAGTCTAAAAGCTGATTGGAATGCCTGAGTTGGGATAATATTGCAGGGAGTAGCTGAGACATAGTCCTTGACCCTGTGTTCACTTGTCAATAGCTCTTAATACTGTTCAATATTCTGTATGAATGGGAATAAGCTTGTGAAGTCTTGCTGGGTAGATGGGTTGATGGATCAATACTGACCTTTGCCATTACAACTGCAATTAACACTGAGTATGAACTGTAATAGGAGTAGCAGTTTCAACACAAATCAACATGGGGAAGAGGGTTTGCAGGGAGATATTTTAATCTAAGAGTATTTTATACCTTTTTTGTTTTTTGGTTTCAGAAAATGTCACAGAATTGAGAATAAGATGTAAGGAGAATGGCTTGAATATGTGGATAGTTTTAAATCACTTTTGTTATGTGTGGTTTACTTCATTCTCCGCTTTTAGCCTTGACAGTGCAAAACCTCTTAGGACTGAGTTTAAGCATTTTCATTCAAAACCAGCTATGAATTCAGATAGTATTTGTTTATACTCATTTCTATCTCTGCACTAATTGTACGGTTTGGATGAAGAAATGATATTTATCTCAAGGAGATCTCACAAGCCGTGGGCAGACAGGGTTAGCAGCATATTGCTGTCTGTAGCCATGGCAGGGGAGCCAGAAGCTTCTAAGGTCATGCCTGTGCTATTATTTTAGTGGTCTTTTTTGTTTTTTGGGGTTTTTTTAGGAGTTCAGGACAGCAGTACTTATGTGAGGGGAAAAGGATCATTTTCACACGCTTTGTATCGATACAGCATGGAAATGAGAACCAAAAACAAGAGAAAAGAGAAAAAGGGCTGTGTGGGTGGAAAAGATCAAGGACAATCAATTCACTTAAGCTCACTTTCTCTCTTTTCAAAATACAAAATAAAAGGCTTTCTGCTGTGTACCAAATCCCAAGCGCTGCATTCAAGTGAGAAGCTGTGTTTGTGGGTGCTTTAACCCTAGTCCTTTCAACTTGCTTTTCTCATGGGCATTTTTTATTATGAAATATAGAATTGTGAGAGAGTCTACTTTAGGAACAAGAAGAGACACCAAGTAGTTGAAGTCTCCTATAATTTTGGCCAACTTTGTTTATAAACTCGGGAAGGCTATGTTTACAAGTAAAGAAATGGAAAAAGAAATTAGTTCCCACATTGTGTCCTGAAAAAGTATGATTGGTTGAAAGGGTAAAGTGAAATGGGAAAATGAGAATGAAAACTTCAAAGGAAATTTAAAAGTAGCCAGGAGACCTTAAGTGACTGGATGGAGAACATCACAATTTCACCCTTGAATACTGCTGGATTTTGCTGCCCTAACTAAATTAGATTTTTAACATTGCAAAGAGTTAGAAGCCCTCTCAAAGCTGTGCTCTACTTGTGATTGGAGACCAGCTGCCAGCACTACCATATAAGATTTTCATCTCTCCACTGATGTTTGTGTGGGGGGGAATAAAACAGAGAAGACACACTTTCCAGGCTGAACTGCATAGTATTCCCTTCTCCAGAAAAAGATAATTTTTGACCATGACTGGGAATGAGTGGGATGCTGCGATACCTGTCTTGTCTCTGGCACTCCTGCCATCTGCGTGGCCAGTACTCTGCTGCAGAGCAGTCAGAAGAGAGTCAAAAGTGCCAAGGGGAATTGATTTTCCTGGATGGGTTCAAGTGCAGGATGCTCCCCAACGTATCTGGGAGAAAAAAGTGGTATTGATCTGTTCTGTGGGAATGTTAAACCTGCACTGAACAGAAAAATCTCATTAAAACTCCCCAAGATGCCCTTTGCTGCTATTGTTGGCTTTTTTCTAAAAACATTTTTCTTAACAACAGTTTTCCTTAGATTAAATGGCCTCAAGTGTAGCAGGATCAATGCAAGCTATCTGGAGATTGATTTTGATAAATAAAAATAATAGTAATACAGCAAATAAAACCTATTTGCCATCCTATCTAGTGAAAAAACAGGGAATAATCTTTTACTTGTTCTTAAGCACTGAAAACCTGTAATTCCAGCTCTTTGGGTGATTTTTCTCTCTGTCCTGTGCTAGAGCCTGTTCTCAGTGTGGCAATCCTGCCAATCAAAGATGCTGTAATATATATATATTTCTTTTTTTAAAAAAACTTTTTTTAGAAATACCAACTCATATGTTTGAAAGTAATTGCAGTTGAATGTGACTGTAACCTTTATCACATGCCAGCTCTATTCAAACTCTAATGGATCAGATCCTTTCTTTTATGTTCTCTTGAATTATTATAGAAGTTATTATTTAAATAATGATATACTTTATGATATTTTTAGACTGCTGCAGTAATATTGTAAAAAATACAATAGTTAATCTCTTTCCGTTTTTGGATTCCATATATAGATGGTCTCTCAGATTTTTGAGTGTCTTAGATGTTGGCTAATGCTTTGGTTCTAAATTGTTTCTGAAAATGAAAGCTTAGGTAGAATTTACTAATATATTACAGAAGTAATACCTTGGGGTTGCACTGTTTTTCAGCTGAAGAACTCAAAGTACTTAGGAAATGTGTTATTATGTATCTGTGGAATCATAAGGGAGCTTTGTTAAAGTCATGGCCTGTACAGACTATTCTACAGTCAAGCCTGCACATAGAAGAATGGTCAGAAAGGAGAGCCTGTCCCCTTCTGGACTTCATTTATGGGGTTGAAGCTCCCTCTGGGCAGGAGCTGACTGAAAACAGAATTTGGGGCACGTTCAGCAGTGAAAGGCAGGGCAAAGCCACTTGCATTGATTCAATTTGCCCTTTTGTTCCTCAGTTTGCCTGGTATGCAAACGTACCTATACAAATTCAGTCTGCCTCTGTTTCTCAGTTTGAGTTAAAGAGAGCATTGCTAGTAATTCAATATCCAGAAAAAAAGGGCAATTTGATTCCAGAGATAGTACACCAGCAGAGGACCTGGTCTCTTGTAAATCATCACTTCTGAAAAAAAAAAAAAAAAAAGATATGGACAGATCAAGGCTTACTTGTTTGATGTAATTCCATTTTTTCTCCAAATGCAGCAGTCTTCTAGCAGTGTAATCCCTTAGACCGTCACTTTTACTTGACAGCAGCTAATTGCTCACATTTTTGTCAACTTTTTGGCCTTTAAATGGTGCCACTTTTGACAGCACTTGAAAATGGTGACTGCTTTTAGAGAAAGAAAGAAGAAACAAGGAATGCATTTCCACATTAATTAGGACTTGTAGTGCATTAATGACAATCATGTTGTCAGAAAACTTTAGACCCTTAGAAGGCTGTCATGATGGGCAGTTGTTATTTCTTGTCATCTTTCTTTTTCATATCCATAAAAGTGACGAGTGTCCCCAAGGGTAATGTGGCTTGGTGCACAGTGTTTTCAGTAGAATACTGCTGCTGACGAGGGTAAAATCATTGTATAATGTACTGCCAGACTGCCCGTGGAGAGAAATCACAGGGGAAAGGAGGTGCTGTGACAATCCCCACGTCATGTGGGTAATGCCTGACTTGCTAGATGATCTGGACAAGCAATTGCTGGATCCAGGAGAGTTCCACACGTTTGGGGTACTGGATTCATTTTGGAAGCCCTGAGCACACAGCTCTGACCTGTGCTGTAAGTCTGGCCTCACCTCAGCATGACAGCTCATGGAGTTGAGGTGTGGGTTTGGTATCCTGCCCCATCCCACCCAAGGAAGCAGGCTGGAGCTGATGGTTGTCAACAGAACTGATTGTTTTTGTTATTTCACAGACATCCTCAAATGTTGGGGCTCCATTTCTGTTGTCTGACCATGTGGGTGGAAAAGCCGCAGGGGAAAAAATGGTGAGGGTGTAGCTGCCACTGGAATATCTACTGAGCTTGTAGTTAGCTCTGTGGTGCTGTCACTGGCAAAAGAGCTTTTGGGAGAAGATGTGAAGCATGTTAATCACTTGGTTTCCTCTTACTTAGTGGAATGCCTGTCTATAACTTTAGATTTAAACATATACAGACACCTTTCATGTCTGCCTTTTCTGGTTCATGGATTGAGGCCCCAGCACCCAGTAAACTGCTTTTACAGGCTTTGCTCTACTATACTTGCACAGACGACTGTACAAGTCTTCTGAGAACAGCCAGACTTTAAAAGCAGAAGATTACTGAAGAAAAATTAAATCCACAGGAAAGTGTAAGTGCATGTTTCAAGATACCGAAAGATTGGCTTCACTCTAACACTCTTTACCAGGTTATTAAAAAATAGAATATAAGAATAAATGTTGACTGTATTTTTGGTTGGGATATTTAAAATATTTTTAATCAAAGATTCCCTTCTGGCTTGTTTCAAAATCAATTCTTCCTATACCTATTATGTTGTCTTTTAGTATTTGTCTGTGGTTAACCTTACATGAAGCAGACTTGTCATTTCTAGGAGAGCTAATTACTGTCCTTATCCTATATACTTATTTCAGAAGTTATTAGTAGCTGAACTATTTATTTTCAAGTAGGTGGATTGAGTCACTGAGTTCTGGTATTATATTCATAAACCCTGTGTACTAGATGGATAGCCTTGCCTCAGCAAGCGCATGACTTCTGAACAGCTCAAAATATGATTTACTTAAGACTTGATTCACTCTGTTTTCCTGACTTAAGTATATCAATACTTATATTGTATACTTATTTGTAGACCTTTGAACAGTCAGAATACAGTGATAAACTTGCCGAGAAGTAGTGGAATGACACAGTTAATGTTACAAACATTCAGCCTTCATAACAGCAAAAATAAGGTCCTTCTAGGAGAGAGGGGTCAGATGCTGCTGCTTTAGGCTTCTGGTACAAGTGATGTGGGTTCTTCTGGCTAAGCTCTGAGCTACTCTTGTCTGTCTTGAAAGAAAAAGCCTGATCCTTATGTTGGAGATAAATGTGCCCTTTCCACCTTTCAAAGACATGAAAAATACTGAAATATACCATATTTGACCTTGAGTTTTGCAGGATTTTGTTGTTTAAATATCTAGAATATTTTCAAATAAAAAATGCCTACATGGGAGATCCCAAATAAAATGTGTCTTGGCTTGTTATAAATCCTGAAAATAACTTCTTTAGTTACAAACCAAGACTACTTTTAGAACAGTGTACATATTCATAATATTTCTCCTAGTAAAATAATGACTATAATTGAAGCATGAAATGTTAATTAAATGTTTTCTTTTTCATTGTGTTCTGCACCTTTTGACAAAATTCTGAGAAGCACCCTGGAGCAGGATGGCTTATTCTGTAACCTAATTAACTAAGGTCTCACAAAGTCAGTGCTTCCTAGCTCTGGGCTGTGCATGTTAGAATTTAGATGTGTACTGGCTTTGCATGGCCAGGTTCTGATAGCAGGAGAGGCCACGGAGGCGTTGTCTGTGAGCAGCTGCTTGGGGCTTCCCCTCCGTCTGGCACAGCCAACGCCTGCCAGCTCCAAGACAGAGCTGGAGGCCAAGGCAGAGCCCATCCCTGTGGCAGCAGCACCCCTGTGACAGCACAGCTAAGAAAGCAGCCAGACGAAAGAGGAGTGAGAGAAGGTGAGAGCAACAATTCCCTGCAGACCCCCAGGGGTGGGAGCTGCTCCAGGGAGCTGGTGCAGCTGCTCCAGCCCCTGGTGCAGCCCATGGAGAGGCAGCTGGGCCCCTGCAGCCCCTGGAGGTCCATGGGGGAGCTGAGATCCACCTGCAGCCCCTGCAGGAGCCATGGCAGAGCAGGTGGGTGCCCAAAGGAGGCTGTGAGAAGCCCACTCTGGAGCAGGGTCCTTGCAGGACCTGTGGTCTTGTGGAGAGAGGAGCCCACCCTGCATCAGGTTTGCTGGGAGGACTTGTGGGGGTCCCACCCTGGAGCAGGCTGCTCCTGAAGTGCAGCCAGTGGAGGGGATCCACGCTGGAGCAGTTGCTGAAGGGCAGTTCATGCAGGAGATCCACATTGTATAAGGTCATGGAGGACTGTCTCCCATGGGAGGGGCCCCATGCTGGACCAGGGCGAGGCTGTGAGGAATCCTCCCCCTGAGGAGGAGGCAGCAGCAGAAACTGTGTGTGATGAACTGACTGTGGCCTCCATTCCTGTTCCCCTGCCCTGCTGGCAGGGAGGAAGTAGAGAACCTGAGAGTGAAGTTAAGCTCTTGAAGAAGGAAGGGATGGGTGAAAGGTGTGATAAGATTTATGATTTATTTCTCATTATCCTACTCTGATTTGATTGGTAATAAATTAAATTAATTTCCTCATGTCGAGTCTGCTTTGCCCATGGGAGTACCAGGTGAGTGATCTCTCCCTGCCCTTACCTTGACCTAAGAGCGTTTTGCTTTATTTTCTTCCTCGTCCACACCTGAGGAGGGAAGTGATAGAGTGGCTTTGTTGGGTACCTGGAATCCAGTCAGAATCAACCCACCACAGCCTGCAAGGAGGACATGGAGAACTTAACCTTGATATGACATTGAAATTCAATTTGTTAGTGTATTTTAATAGGCCAATCTAAACACTTGTACAATCTGAATAGGATGAATTGGTTGCTTCATTTAGATGAACATTTAGGGAAAAAGGTATTGCCCTCTCCCCTGCCTGCAGCTCTGTAGGGGTTTACTGCTCATTTTCCTCTGCTAGCTATGCATGTAGCCTTTAATGTGAGTGAAAATAATGAGAACACCTATTACAAAAAATATCTGGATAAGTTTATATATAATTAAAAAGACTAAACCCCCTTCTTATTAAAAAGAAAATGCTGTACAAGTAGCAGTTCTTATTGTTCATACTGAATTCTGTGTCTCAACAACATCAGATGTTTTCAGACAAATACTTCTTCTATTTTTCATGGGAGACAAAAGAAATATTCAAAATACTGGGTTTAATGTGATGTATTTTTCAGTAGGAGTACATTGACCTGTTGGCATTGCTGTGGTCTGCGCTGATGAAAGTGTGACCTTGCTTCGGAGCTGCCAGCTATCTATTCTGGGCTCAATGTGCCTTTTGAGAGTGTGGCCAGCAGTTCTCTTTTGTCTGAAAGAAGCATGCCCAGCTTGAACTGTAGAGAAAATGGCTTGCTTTAAAAATGATAATTCCTGGAAATAAGCCTGAAGACTCTAGAAGAGGAAAACATTTGTCTGTGTCTTACAGCACAATTTATTAAAGTTTAGATGTATGTTTAAATGCGTTGAGTCAAGGTCTAAATTCTTTTTCAGGATTGTGAGTAGTTTGTGATTTTTGAAATAGGCTTCAGAAATGTGATCTTGGTTAAAGAAGTTGGTGATACAACTTTTGTGATACAACCAGACCTGAGCTCTGGTTTTGAGATGCTTTCACCTGTCCCCGTCTCTCCCTGCATGGGGCCAGAATTCTGAAATGCAGATGTTTGCCCAATATGTTACTTGAATTGTTTTTCAGATACTGCTTTTCAGGGCACTGCTTTTCCAGTTCTGAATTCCTTTACCAAATGTCTGACCTTGTGTTTGGCTGTGAATAGCTTTAACTTGCCAGCTAAGCCAGTTTGCTTTTATGGTCATCCTACCTTTGTCAATATTTAGTATCACTCTGGTGGCTCAGTGATCTAAACATTTTATCAGCAGTCACTGCAGTCAGTGACTCTCCCATTTATTTCCAGCTCATTTTTTTTGCTTTCTCTGTTTCTTTGGATTTGCGATTTTGTTGTTGTTGTTGTTTTATTTTGGTTTTGAAACTCTAACAAAAACTAGAGAAAGGATTGCCTATAAAATTTGCGGCTGATGTGTTTTGGAGACATAATATCAATCATTGAATGTGGAGCACCTGTGCAGATCCACCCAGCTAGGTTTGGGTTTTATGTCAACTAAAAAATCTCATCTTCTCACTGTGGTAATTTCTGTCTCTGTTAGCTTTGCTTTCATTCAGCAGTAGCAGAAAGGGATGAAACCCCCATTTATGTGTAAGAGAAATAGTTTAATTTATCCCTGAGCATATTATTTCTTACATTCTTCTGCTGTAGTCCTGCAAAATCACAGCATTGAGTCAAAAGATGTTCTGTGAATATTTACCAAAGGTTATCTGCATCTGGGTGATATCAGATGTGTGCTTTCTTATCTGAGAGGGTCATGGACTTGAATGTTGCTTGTTCTGGGGTTTGCAGTGCTGGGGGATGCGTTCCTGTAAATAATGACAAGACTGAAGGGTTCTTAAAACATTAACTGCTTCAGTGCCCTAAAGATGTAAAGAATGTGCCCAATAAAAGTTACCCTACTGTGACCCCTTAGTTTCACTGGATTTTCTTGCTCTTTTCTGGAATGTTTCTTGCGTAATAAAACATTTCTGCACACAAGGGATTACCCTGTAAAAGCATATGCTGCAGGCATTGAAATACAGAATAATGGTTTTATTTTTCATGCTCTTCCATGAGGGAAGAGGGGAAAACATGATTTTTTTTTTTTTTTTGAGAATGATGCTTTGTGGCCCTTTGCATTTTTTTCCCTCCTTCATTTCTTCCTTCTAGAAAAATGAATTCCATAGTTGCAAAGTCCTAGGTGGCTGAAATCAATACATCATCTTCATTTTATAAGGAGGTACCCAGAGTCATTAGGAAATCTGGACCATAATTAAAATCAGTACAGAGTTCTAATAGGTGTGAGACAGCTCTCGTCTGTCTTGTCTCAGGGTATTGTGTTTTAATAACTGAATTGTGGGCTCTTCTCAGAGAGGCTGAGCATCCAGGCAGGGGTGTATCGTTGCAGGAAATGATTTACAGAGCTACAGAATACTTGTGCACAGCCTAGTGCAATTATTTAGATGGTTCATGTTACTCTTAAATCTGATACTGTTTTGACATGTTTCTGCAGTTATTTGTATGAGGAGTGGATAAATAGAGCAAGTCTGTTATTTCACTGCACTTTGAAGCTTGTTGATCTCCCTTCATTTAAAAGATTGTCCATTAACTGTTTTTTTCGTCTGTGTTTGTATCTGCAAATGTTAATTAACATTCTAGTTTATGGATTGCAGAACCTTGGCTTCAAATCTATAACTGTTTTAGCCTGGATGTCAAAAATCCTTTTAGCCTTGTACTTGATTGATATTGATGTGAGAATGGGATAAGGCCTTCTTTATGGTGTGGGATTTTTTCTTCTTTCTATGATTGCTAGAGAAATATCTGTTTAGAGGGTTTTGATAAAAATAATCCTTACTGAAATTACTTAATGGGCAGACAGTGGGTGTCAAGGTGACAATATAAAAATGTACTCTTCAAAAACTGCTTGCAAAGTAAAGACTCCTATGTGTTCTGAGATTACAGCTGTGTGTTATCCCTAAGTATTTTTTAATTTCAAAATATTGCAGAATTCTTTGTTGTAGTGGGCAATTAGAGGTAGCAGAGTTAACTTTGTGAAAGGTCAAGAGTTGCCTCACTGTGACGAAGGACAATGAATTTATTTACATTTCTTAAAGTCAATTGCTATCCTGTCTCACATGACATCTTATCTTTGAAAAGGAAAGAGATGGAGTTGACAGATGGACCACTCAGATGTTGAGGAACACATTCAGTGCAGGTAGC
>VZUA01069025.1:28840-42407 GCA_013401035.1 Horornis vulcanius
ACTTTAGTTTTAAACTTAATTGCTACCAGTAAAGTTAAAGGTTACAGAGAGAAAGAAAAAGTGCCTTGAATTGTTTTCCAAAATCGTGGAGTATGTGTCCAAGGAAGGAACCAGGAACAAGAAGTCCCAATATTCTCATTTTTGCTATTGCACTGACCTTCTGTGGTTTATACTCCATTGGTCTCTACATTCCCTGACTCTAAATTGCCATTAATTAACATTTTCTGAGTTCTCACCCTTCTGCTTTTCAAATTAAGCTCTAAGAGGAAGATTTTTAACGGCTTCCAAATCATCATTTTAATAAAACCTGGAAATGCCTTTATGAAACATGATATTTAGCTTTAAGTCAGAGTGTTTTAGCTCACCCTCAAAGTACGGAACAAAACAACTGGGTAGAAGAAATCTCTTCTCTCCCTCCTTTTTTTAAATTTATAATTTCATACCTTTCTTTCAGTACATTGAGGTGCTTCTGAACATCATCTTTTCTCTCCCTCTGTTGGAACAAAACAGATCTGGAAAGAAAATAAAGGCAGAATTTCCATCACAAAGCCTGCAAGCACAGAGAACACATCAAAAACCACACTGACTTCCAATTCAAGTAATAAGATGTATTTTACTTTATTTCTTGTGGAAACAAAAAAGAACCACCAGGATATTTGGCACTTACAGTACTACTGAATCCACTATACTTTCCAGGAACAGCCTACTATTCTCTGAGAGAGGCTGCCAAGATCCTATTGTAGCACTGGACAGCTTCACCTTTTTTGAAGAGCCATTTTCTCCTGTTTTCACAAAGGAAAAAAGGGAAAGGTATGACTTTTCAAACCTGGACAGACAGCTTTGTGACTCAGCTCAGTCAGACCAGAGTCAAAGGTGTAAAACAGTTTAGATTTAACAGGAAAGAATAGGACCCTACCTGCAGGGAAATAGTCCTTCAGTTCTTTAACTTCCCTTCTGACTGTCTGAGCGACCTGCTGAAGGGAGAAATTTACAGCAAATGTGGCAATTTTGAGACATCCTCTGCTGTGCAATCATTCATCGACTCCTACAAACTCACCATGCCAGTGTCTGACAAAAGTCTTTGACCACAAAATAAAAAGCTTCATTGAAGACTGTTCAAAAGAGCTCTTCACATTGGGCATTTCCTCGAGTGGACTATTCTTAGTTAATGAATTATTTTCTATAAATCCCAGTTTAAAAAATGGGAAAAAAATTACCTCTTTCTCCTTCCACCCACCCCCCCAGTTACTTTTCTACTTTGTTTGATCCAAAATAATGAATACCTGTCTTTTTTGACCTTGTTTATCTGCTCCCTTTTTTTTCCTGGAAGACCCTTGCTGATTTTGCGATTTAAAAGGATTTTTTGCTGATCTCCCACCAGCTGGTTTCCCCATTTTCTTGGAAGATGCGTGGTGGGGTTTCATTATCTGTAAACCAACAGGAACAGGAGGAAACAAAGACAAAATTAAAACCCAGCAATTATAATACACACAGCACAAATCATACTTTAAAAAATAAAATTATGGAAATTGGGCTCAACCCAATAAGCCCCAAATGAGATGAAATGTTTGAATATTTGCTAACCTAGAGCCTAAATCTGGTAAATTTACTTAAATGTAGGACCACTAAAAAAGCATCCCCATTTGGAAGTTGTCTCTGCCCATGGCAGGGAGTTGGAAATAGATGATCTTTAAGATCTCTTCCAACCCAAACCATTCTGTGATTCTATAATTTATCTTTCTAATTATCAATGCAGTCATCCAGTAACCAGAACTTTTCACTTAGCACCTAAGCACAGTTGTCCCTGATGAAGTTTAAGCTTCTTTTCTTACTATAGAGACAGAGGGAAAAGCAGTGGCACGGAAGGGACTAGCTACAAGCCCCACCCTTCTCGTCTCTAAAGCACCACGACACAGATTTATTCAGCTTTTACCTCACCTCCTCAGGCCACTTTTTTTCCCTCACTCAGGTCCTGACACTTCTCACCAGGTGAGTGTCGAAATTGACGCCAGACAAATAAGCGCCGGCCCGGTAAGTGAAGCCTATAACAGCTAAATAAACACTACACTAGTCAAATAAGCTCCACACCAACTAAACAAGCACTAAACCAGGTAAATAAGCCCTGCCTCTCCCCTCCTGCATAACTACCGAAGTTGTGGGACAGCTTTCACTGCAGACCGCAAGGAAGGCAAGGACTACAATTCCCGGCAAGTATCGCTCCCCGCCGCCGCCTAGGACACTCAACCTCCATCGCAGTGCATGCTGGGAGTTGTAGTCCTCCCCACCCATATCTGCTCAGACACACACCCCCCCCGCCAAACGCCCGCTCCCCGACGCTGCCGGATAGCATCGCGGATAACACCGCCACAAAACACTTCCTCTTCTCCCGGCACATCTCGCCCCGTCTCACCTTCCCGGCGCTGCCTCCCCCTCCTCAGCGCTGCCACCGGTCCCGCCTCAGCCCGCCAGCACGTTACAAAACAAACCCGCGCTCCCCGCGGCGCATGCGCAACGCTGCTCCCGCTGGCCGCGCGTGCGCGGGGGCTGCGCGCTGAGGGAGTGCCGGGGAGGCAGGTAACGGGGGATCCCATCCTTGTCCTGAGCCTGATCCCTTTCCATGTCCCTGTCCATGTCCGGAGTCCCGAACCCTGCCCCTGTCCTTGTCCATATCCCCTGTCCCAGCTCCCGGCCAGGCTCCCCGTCCCCATTGGCCGCCCGAGGGGCGTGTTGGGGGCGGGCGCTGGCGGCGGGCGCTGCCCCGGGACGGCGAGCGGAGCGTTCCTGCCCGGCTGTGGGTGCTGAGGAGGGAGAGGTGCGGAGAGGGGGTGACAGGGCAGCTTTGGGGTCCCCTCGGGGTGCGGGGAGGGGAGACGGGCAGAGAGGAATTGTCTGAAACAAAGCAAAGGTAAGCAGCGTCCGGCTCCGGGATAGGAATTATCCTGGTTTGCGTTAGGAAGAGCATTGCCAGCAGGAAGGTGGATCCTGGCCCGCTGCCCAGCCCTGCTGAGGCATATCTGGGGTTCTGTGTCCAGTTCTGGGCTTATCCGGACAAGAGAGACATGGAGCTCCTGGAGTGCATCCAGTGCAGGGTAATGATGAAGGGCCTGGAGCATCTCCCTCCCAGGAAAGGCTGAGGGAGCTGGGGTTGTTCAGCCCCAGAGGATCCCCAGCTGAGAGGGGCCCTCAGCCCTGTGTGTCCCTGTGTGCAGGGAGGGCTCAGAGCAGGCTCTGCGCCATGGGGCTCAGCAATGGCACCAGAGGAACGAGCAGGAATTGATCCCAGCAAGAAGAAGGAAGAACTTCTTTCCTGTGCAGAGACCGATCACTGAACAGATTGTCCAGAGAGCCTGTTGAGTCTTCCTCACTGGAGATATTGCAAAACCCTCTGGACACAGTCCTGTGCCCTGTGCTTGAGCAGGGAGGTTGGAGCAGATGAGCCACTGTGGTCCCTTTCCAACCTCACCCATCCTGTGACCCATGCAGGGGTGTGGGCACAGGTTTCTTTCCATCCTGGCTGCAGAATCACATCCCTGCAGGGTATGAGTGCTGCTCAGCAGCTCCTCTGTGCTTCTCCAGTTATAGGCATACCACACTTAGCGTATACATTATTAAAGCACGTTTGGAGGGTGTTGCTGCAGTGATACAGGTGCTTTCCAGTTTCATGCAGAATTTCTCATAGTGTGTGTTTCTCAATTGTGTATTTTCTAGGAGTTGTGAAAGAGATGAGACAGTGAGGAAGTGACTGACCCTTGGAGACATGCTGTAGAAGTTTTGTTTTTGCAAGTGCAAGGATAGGGATGGAGAGCAGAAGCAAAGGAGCCTACAGCTTGTTGGAGTTACTGAACTCACAGACTGGTTTGAGTTGGAAAGGACCTGAAAGATCATGTCATTCCAAACCCTGCCTTGGACAGGGACATCTTCCACTGCACCAGGTTGCTCCAAGCCCTATCCAGTCTGGCCTTGGACCCTTCCAGGGATCCAGGGGCAGCCACAGCTTCTCTGGGCAACCTCTGCCAGGGCCTCACCACCCTTACAGGGAGTTGTTCACATTATTGCCCCTATCAGTCTCATGCGTGGTGGGACAAGCTCTGCAGCTTGTTTTGTCCCTGTGTTCTCACATACCGCATTTTTTTTCTCCTTTCTTTTTCAATCTGTCTCTATTTTCCATCCAGCCCAAGCCAGCTTTTCCAAAGTGTGTGGTTATATCAGCAATTTTCTGACAGCTCACTTCCTGCAGAGTGCCTCCTTGATGTTGGACACTGGGAAGAAATTCTTTCCTCTGAGAGTGGGGAGGCACTGGCACAGGTTAGACAGAGAAGCTGTAGCTGCCCCATCGCTGGAAAAGCATCTCTCTTTGACATTAAGGAATTCCTGGATGAGAGAGATGTGAAGGTGAAAGGATACCTGGCCATGCCATCTTCATGCCTCCCCCTGGCTTTTCAGTAACTGATTAATGACGGTGATACTGAGGGACTGAAATAAGTTACACATCTCAGATGTGGATGTAGATAAGTTGTGGAAATGTTTTCCTTGGATAGAGGAAAATGTAGGATTTTTCCTGAACTCTGTTCCTGGTTGAAAGGCAAGAAGAAGGGCTGTCTGTCAAATCAGTGCATGAACAACGCATTTCATTTTTCTCCTGAGGGATTGTTTTGGCTTTAAGCAAACTGACCTCTCCATCCTCACATCTCCCATGTTAGGTGCATATGATAATGCAAAATACATGTTTCTGTTTTGTCCAGCTTGCCCCACACTGCGAGGAGAGCCATGCTGAGGGCCGGGGATGCTGCCCTGCGGCTGCGGCCGTGCCGCTGCGCGCTCCTGGCCTGGCGCTCCCTGCACAGGCAGCCGCTGCACCCCGAGTGGGCTGCCCTGGCTCAGAAGCAGCTGAAAGGGAAGAATCCAAAGGATTTAATATGGCACACTCCAGAGGGAATCGACATCAAGCCTTTATACTCCAAAAGGGACACGGAGGACTTCCCTGAGGAGCTGCCAGGGGTGAAGCCTTTCACTCGAGGGCCTTACCCCACCATGTACACGTACAGGCCGTGGACCATCCGCCAGTATGCTGGGTTCAGCACAGTGGAGGAGAGCAACAAGTTCTACAAGGACAACATCAAAGGTGGGGCAGCTGGTCTGGGAAACAGCAGTGCCTTGGGAACAATGGGAGACATGAATTCAGTCAGTTACACGGCAAATGTGATTATTCTGCCTTTGAATTTGGATTTCTGATAAGGTCTTTCCAGTGGCACTGTCTTTCTTTATTACTGGGAAATTGGATTGTTTCTGGAAGTGCTTTTGTTTCTTTTTGCAGTGGAGAATGAATGTGTTAAATGCTGGTTTTAGTTATTGCACTTTAACACACAGACATAAGTTGGATCCATCCCAGGGTTCAAGCAGCTGAGATCATGGAGCTGAAGCAGAAGTGGTAACCTGGGTTAGCTGGTAGCACAGCCCAGTCACTGGTCAGAGTGGGAGTGCCTGGGACAGAGTTTTGGGTTCTGCTTTCAGGTTGCAGCAACAAGAGCTCTGGCTGTCCTATTCTGTGCTTTATATGACTAATTTACTGCAGATTTACAAATACCAATGTGTGTTGGTAGAGCCAGGGAACAGTCTGTGTGTGTTTAGTTGGTGATAAAGAGAAGGTAACGTGACAGAGTTTATGACACTTCTGTTCCCAGCTGAGCCAAGCTGAGTTGTGTGTATAAGCTCTTATACTGCCTGTCTAGGCATATTCATAACTTGTGGGTGAGCTGTTATTCAGCAATTTTTCAAGCACAGTAAGGACTACCTTTTTGGCTTTCTTTCCCCAGTTCAAAACTTTTTCATTTAAAGTTTAAGACTACTAGACTTTGGAAAGGTTTGGGGAGGGAACAGTGTGTTACATCAAAATTTAGTTGGCCATCCAAGCCTGAATCATGTAAAACAGAGTTAATAAATTTAAATCCCATCCTAATACAAGTCTGTTCAACACTTCTAACTATCTGTTTGTTGTTTTTTGGGTACTTTCCTTTCTCTTTCATGTAGCTGGCCAGCAGGGATTATCAGTTGCCTTTGATTTAGCCACCCACCGTGGTTATGATTCAGACAATCCCCGAGTTCGAGGAGATGTTGGAATGGCTGGAGTTGCCATCGACACAGTGGAAGACACCAAAATCCTTTTTGATGGAATTCCTTTGGAGAAAATGTCAGTTTCCATGACAATGAACGGGGCAGTCATTCCTGTGCTGGCTACATTCATTGTGACTGGGGAAGAGCAGGGAGTGCCTCAGGCCAAGCTGACGGGGACAATCCAAAATGACATCCTGAAGGAGTTCATGGTCAGAAATACCTACATCTTTCCCCCAGAGCCATCCATGAGGATCATTGCTGACATCTTCCAGTACACCTCAAAGGTATTCATTGGTTAAATGTATAACTTCTGTTACTAGGTTAACTGTTTCTGAGGCACTTTGGAGAACAAAGGAAAAATGGGAAGACGTCATAGATAAGAGCAATGTGGTTGTGGAAAGGGCCAGTAGGAGAAGTTAAGATCCAACATCACTTGTAATATAAATTTGAAGTTTGAGTCAGACCAGATTGACAAACACATCTTTGTTGAGATGGGTTGTATTTGCACTTAACAAGGAATTCAGAGAGCGGGCTAGAGCACCTCTGCCCTGGAGACTGGCTGAGAGAGCTGGGGGTGTTCAGCTTGGAGAAGGCTCCAGGGGGAGCTCATTGCAGGCTTTCAGTGCCTAAGGCAGGGAGGTTTATAAAATAGATTGAGAGCAGCCTTTTACACCAATAGTGACAGGACAAGGAGGAACATTTTTAAACTAAAAAAAGATTTAGATTAGATGTTAGAAGAAATTCTTCCCTGTGAGGATGTTGAGGCCCTGCCAGAGGTTTCCCAGAGAAGCTGTGGCTGCCCCATCTGTGGAAATGTTGTCCAAGGCCAGGTTGGATGGGGCTTGGTGCAGCCTGGGGTAATGGAAGGTGTACCTGCCCATGGCATGGGGTGTTGAAACTAGATGACCTTTAACTCTCTTCCAACCCAAACCATTCTGTGATTGTGTGAATGTTGATAGAACAAGTGTTTGATCCTCCCTTCTGCTGTTATACCCTATTGTATCTTTTTTTTTTCAGTATATGCCAAAATTTAATTCCATTTCCATCAGTGGGTACCACATGCAAGAGGCAGGAGCTGACACCATCCTGGAATTAGCTTATACCATAGCAGATGGCTTGGAGTACTGCAGAACTGGGCTTAAAGCTGGCCTCACTATTGATGAATTTGCACCGAGGTGAGCTCAAGAAATTTGCAAGTATAACACTTACTTTCAGTAAAACCTCTATAGAGTTTAATATCAGATTCAGTATTTTTACACATACAAGCAAGTAGGAACATTCCTATTGTCTGTGAAAGTACATTAATCAGAGACCTTGCTGTAGGACTTCTCCATTACTGATCCACAGTTATTAGAATGATTCAATGTTATATTCTGTTCATGTTCTCCTATTACAGGCTCTCTTTCTTCTGGGGAATTGGCATGAACTTCTACATGGAAATAGCGAAACTGAGAGCTGGGAGGCGGCTGTGGGCTCACTTGATTGAGAAAATGTTTAAGCCCAAGGATTCCAAATCTCTCCTGCTGAGAGCTCATTGTCAGACTTCAGGCTGGTCACTCACTGAGCAGGTTAGATATTGGACACTCATCAACATCCTTACTTTAAGGTGTTCCCATGGTGTGTGCTCAGGGGGCTGCTGGTGTTACTCACAAAGGTGGAGCAGGTGTCCTCTCAGTCTGACAAATGCACTCACTAGCATTGGATACACCTTTATATCAATTCAGGACTCAGAGGATGAAGCTGTCTCTTGGATTTGTCCTGTGAGTTATCCTTATGCAGTGCAGTCAGCAAGCAGAGGCACTTTTGTCTCAGGATCAATGGCTTGAGAATTCATTTGAGCAGCCAAGGGAGTCATTCATGCCCCTTATGCTCAGTGCTGAAGAGAGAAGTTATGGTTACAGCTCATCTGCTCCTTTGAAACTGGGTGCACTCTCTGCTCTTCTGCTGATTTACATTACAGCAAGGACATAAATCGTTGGAGTGCACACAGATTCCCAAGTGAGGTCAGAGCTGGGTTCCAGCTCTGATCCCAAGGCCTGCTGCTCAATCAAGGTCATGCAATAGGAGTTATTTTTAGGTTGTGATTATAAGCATTGTTGATTTCTGTGCCTTGTTATTTTTGTTGNACAGTAGCCTCTATGGGTCCTCCAATTAAAAGTATGGTGGGAGTGCAAAAATGTTATTGTTACCGACACTATACTCAGTTGTCTTCCAGTGTCCAGTGAAAATATATTTCTGGCTTGATCATAACTCTTCCTTTTTGTCTAAACATTGTGGTTTATCTTAATATAGCTTCTCAGTGTGCAGTATTTTCTCCCTATAGATTTCAGAGGGCAAATATACTTAACATGCCTTTAGATAGGTATCTACTCATAAATTATGTTTTATATTCTTACCTATCCAAATCACAGTTTTCTATAATTACCTTATCTGATGCTGTCATTAATGAAAATATTGAAGCACATTTAATTGTAATAACTTGACTAGTAATTTGTCTGACACATGTACTGTTCACTGCTCCAAGAATTCTAAATTTGGAGGATGGAAGACATCAGGCCTACTGTTCCATCCTCTCTGACTTGGATTCTCTAAGTTCTTTGAAACACCACTAAATATAAATTAGGCTTTGATTTGTTACTGTGAGCAGTTTACTCACACGTTTGGCTTTCTTTATGGATTAATCTCTGTTAAGATATCGACAAGTGATAAATCAGTTTTGATTTGGGTTTTTTTTCAGCTTTTTTCTGATTACAGTGTTTCAGTGGGGAATCTTGCATTTGTTTCTTTGCAATAATGACTTACCTGCCTCAGCCCTGTGGCAGAGCCACTGAGCTTCAGAGCTCCCCTTTTCCTTGCAGGATCCCTTCAACAACGTCATCCGCACCACCATCGAAGCCATGGCTGCCGTGTTTGGAGGGACGCAGTCTTTGCACACCAATTCCTTTGATGAAGCCTTGGGGCTGCCCACAGTGAAGAGTGCTCGCATTGCCCGGAACACACAGATCATAATCCAGGAGGAATCAGGGATTCCCAAAGTGGCAGATCCCTGGGGGGGTTCTTACCTCATGGAGTGCCTCACCAACGACGTCTATGAAGCTGCTTTAAAGGTCAGTTTGCTCAACCTTCTCTGGGTAAATTTTAGGGGTAGGAGTTTTGAGAAATGTCTTCTAAGGGACTGTTTGATAAATGGGTAACTTCTAATCAAGAAATTATTTTACACTTCTGCTTCAGTGATGTCTTTGTAAACAAACTTTACAAAACATAGTTCAAAACACAAAACTATATAAAAAAGGTTTAATGAAAATGTGGGTGGTAGCACAGATACAAAGCTCTATTTTTAAGCCTTGCAACTACTTACTATCTCAATCCTCTTCATTTCTCAGCTTATTGAGGAGATAGAAGAAATGGGTGGAATGGCCAAAGCTGTTGCTGAGGGAATCCCCAAACTTCGTATTGAAGAGTGTGCAGCCCGGAGACAAGCCAGGATTGACTCTGGTAGGAGCAGGGGGATGAAAGAAGGGAAAATTGCCAATGGAATACTTCAGTGTAAAGGTTTTTTACACACATGTTCATTGTGGTTTTTTATTTCTCAGTTTAGGAGTAGCAGATTGTGAGTGATGGAAAAAATGGTGATGGTTTTATGTCAGTGAAAGCTCTGGAAAGAGACAGCATGTGCAAAATACAGCACTAGTGTGAAAAGTCTTGCTTGACATGTTCAAGATTAGATTAGACCGAGCAGTAGAAACACTATTTCAAAGGAGTGTTTGGAGCCTTCAATAGTGAGTCACTTGATTTCTGATAGGAGCTTTAAGCTGTGATTCCTGAGTTTAAAAGCAGAAATACCACCAGATGGCGATACTCACCGTAGCTGGCCAAATTCCTGGGTTTTTTGGAGAAATGCCCATTTTTCCTGAATGGTCAGATCATAGCAAAGGATAATACAGCCCCTTGCTTGCTATACATATGTATATGTACTCTTACATATGTACTCTTACACATGTACTCTTAGAGTAAGTATTTGTGGAGATATGTGCTTAAAAACCTCTGTTCCACTTTTTGTAATCTTCATTCCAGTAGTAATCCAGGAACAGAAACTAGGAATAGCTCAAACATGAAAGAAGTTATACGGACTTCTTTGTATGGAGCCTAAATTTGAAGCAGATCTTAATTATGACCAGTAAAGAGTTATCAGTCAAGTTCTATGTTTTCTCTCATAAGGTAAATTACTTCATCTTGCTTCAAAGAGCATATTAATGTTATCAGGCACTGCAGATAAAAATAGTTGATAAGTCCATACTGATTGAAACCTAAAGTATCATTTTCTGACATAATAAATTAATTTTTATGCACATGGAGTAGTTTTAGGTAGGAACTTCACTTTCTTATTTATTATCTTATCTTTTTCTGTTAAGTCAGAAAAGTAAATGCAGAGCAGGAAACCACCACTTCTGCTTAGTTCTGTCAGATACACTTATGTAAGNTTCAGGTTATGTAAGCATAAAAAAAGAAAAATAGCCAATGTATTTTAGGGACTCATTACTTAATCTGTTTGCAGGATAAATATTGTTCTATTTCATTTTTTTTTCTGCTGTGGTACTCACTGAGTTGAATGTTCATGCATTTAATCTCTCGTCATAAAATCTGGGAAATACAGACTTAAATCCATTCTATAAGAGCAGTTTTACATATTTGAAAGGTATATGGTTATATAAGCAAAGCAATGTGTAATAATGCTCAAAATCTTCTTGTCTTGTTAACATTGTATCTTTTCACAGTAGTTTGCAAATGTGTTCTGAGTTTCTGGTGTTTCCACTGGAAACAGGGTCTGAAGTAATTGTTGGAGTGAACAAGCACCAGCTAGAGAAGGAGGAGACAGTGGAAGTTCTGGCCATTGACAACTCTGCAGTCCGTGCCAAGCAGATCGAGAAAATCAACAAGGTAGGAACAGCCTTCTTAAAAATGAATGTTATTGTAATTGCAGAGAGAGACTGAGTAAAGGCTNGAAATCAACATACACTTTCATAATCAGTGAAAATGTGGACAAAATTGGTTCAGGGTTATGTTATGGACCTGTACACATTTTAAGGTCAGAGATGCCTTTTGACTTCTAACCTTATTGAAATAGGAAGAGAATATTGACAATTCCACATCCAGAATTAATATTTGAAATTAGACAGTCTTCTACCCTCGACTTCCCATTTCATTTTGTGGTTTCTTTGAACAGAATGTCTCTTCCTGCACTTTAGGTGAAGGCCAGCAGAGACCAAGCAGCAGCCCAGCAGTCCCTGGCTGCTCTCACACAATGTGCTGCCACTGGGGAAGGCAACTTACTTGCTCTAGCAGTGGAAGCAGCACGTGCCAGGTACTGGGGGGGGGTTGAACAACCAATTCTTGTTTAAAACATGATGGTTCATTTTCACCTTTTAACTTTTCTGGGTGTGGTGTCAGCAAGACTGGAGTTTTGGGGTTTTTCTTTGGAGGTGGAAATAAATAATGGCTGCAGTTTCACGTTGTAAGATACACTGTTATTGGATTTTACAGCTTCTTAAGGCAATGCTTTGATTTCTTACAAGGAACACTATGAATATAATGAATCTGATATGAAATGAGGCTGTTTATACACATTCTGCTGTTTACAACTCATATTCTTACCAGTTCCAGGACATAATTGGGTTTCTCTGTCACTCAGCTGTTTCATGGGTCAAGGAGTTTAAGTGTCTGAGATGTGAAAATGGATATTCACAGTCTTATCATGCTCTGTTGCTTCATCTTTCCTTGCGCCGCAGATTGGTGTGAAAACATTTTTTGGCTGAAGGAGAAATGAGTTTGCTTAGTCAGGCAAAGTTGTAAGAAACGTTCTTGAGCAGTGTGAGGCATCCTTAGAGTCCAGTGAAATAGTTCCTTTTTTTCACCCAAGGTGGAGACTGTTTTCTTTCCTGTTTCAAGGTCAGCAGCAGTCTCTAGAATAGATCCTGTCTGCCTGTTCCTTAATGGACTAAATGACCCAAATATGAGCAAACCAAATTCACTCCTTATTAGAGTGCTGCCCTGTTTTTACTGTCACGTTTCAAATTCCTTTCTTCCCATTCCTAGAATACTTAATAACTGTATTTTAAATACCTTTAACCACAACCTGTAAGAATCTCCAGCAGTATGTCTACATTTGTCTTTGAACTGGGAAGGTCACAGGAGGGCAGTGTTGGATTTACAAGGGACTCATATCTTCTGTACCAAAATTGTTCAGTCAGATCCTAGCTTCTACTTGGTGATCTTATTTTTGTTAATTGTAAAAGCATGAATGGACTGAAGGTGCACTTTGTAAGTTCTGAACACAAAACTTAATTCTGCCCCAAAACTGTATATGGGATGTGACCACAAAAAGAAACTGTCCTGGCATCCAGTACAGGGTGTTTGAAGGAGGATTTTGAGCTCTGGGAATATGTAAAAGGAGCCTTCCTCTTGGGGGGGCAACATGGGAAAAGGTTTCAAAATGAACACATTCACCCTTCACAAGTAGTAAACAAGTGGGCCAGTATCACCAGAATGAGAGAGACAGATGCCTCTTTTCCTGCTAAAGAAGATGGTTTTGGAGCATGATGTAATTTAACTCACTTGGAATAAAATGAGTAGCACAGAATTGTCAGGGCTGAACAATGGAGCAGATTCCGTGGACTAGTACAGGGATTTCAGTGCTGACAAACACAAGTAGAAATTTAATGTTGTTATTCTAACCCAAGAAATAAGGCAGATCTAAAATTACAGGGAATGAGAGCAGAACCTCCCTTCTGTGCCTCATGTCTCATGAGAAACCCCATTACAGGAAAATGGAGAGGTTACACCAAGTTCTTTCTCTCCTCCCTCACCTGCTGTGCTGTTTTTGTGTCCCTCTCCAGACTTGCAGTTCATTGATGGAAAGGGAAGGCAGAAATGCAGCATAGCTGCTTGTGCTTCTTTTTCTTTTTCTGCCCCANTATTCCATTGTGGATGCTTATGTGGCAGAGATTTAAAAAAATTTCATGGTAAACAGCAGGAAAGTATTCATGAGTAGTTTAAAAGCAAAACTCCTGTTACTGCTTAAAAGTTTTAGATTTAAAGGGTTGCAGAGATTTGGGACACGATTTTCAGATTTTCACAGGGATTTCAGAAGCAGTGTCTATAGAAGAAAGAAGTGTGTTTCATTTTTGTACAGTACACAAAAAGAACTTCATCCTAGCCACCAGGTTATACCTCATTTATTTTTCATTTGTAACACGAACGTTTCATTCATACTTTTATATAATAAGAACAGGAAAGCACACCACAGCCATGGTGGGCTTTATTTAATACTGAAGTATACTCAGATACTGCTTCTGCAAAAGAGGAGGAGAAAGATTTATCTAAGCTTAGTTTTGTCTAGAATAAAAGATGTCTTTTATGTCACTGTAGCCCTTCACCACACTGCCAGGAGTAAGCCCTC
>VZUA01069026.1:11427-24334 GCA_013401035.1 Horornis vulcanius
GTCAAGAAATGTTTCCTAATGTCTAATCTAAACTCCATGGAGCAACTTCAGGTAATTTCCTCAGGTGCTGTCACTTGTTGCCTTGGAGAGGACCTTCAACTTGCAAGGACAATTTAGCTACAAATTCTCCAGGCCAAAACCCTTCTGGGAGTTGTTCAGAGACACAGTCCACTGTGAATGCAGCTCCCTGAAGCTAGCAGAAAGGAATGATGGAAATGAAGAAGTCCCACTTGAAATGTATTTGGTATTCAAGTATTCAAGTTAGGACTGGCTCCTCTTTACATGCCCGTGTTTCAGTTCACCTTAACAGCAGAGGGAAAAATACACCCTGCTTTCCTCACATACCTGGAAGCAGTAGGCTGGAGCATCCCATTAATCTCCACAATAAGAGTTTTAAGAGACCTTTGATAAAAGGGTGCAGAAGTGTGCATTTCTACAAAACAAATGACAGTTAAAGAAGTAAAAGGGATCTTTTAAAATATACATACACATTTTTGTCATCAAATTACCATTCATTTTTTTAATCTGTGCACAGATACTTCATATCCCTAGTCTTCCCTTGGAAAGGAAGCTTTTATCCTGTCCTCTGAGAGCCTACTTCTTGACTTAAGGTCATTAAGATGTGTAATACCACACACACACACACACACAAACAAAAAAAAAAAAAAAGGTTTGTGCACTCTGATAGGCTTTAAGATTTCATAGGTTTTGTCTAAATGCACCATGGAAAACTCTAATGGATCTAGTTATCTATATTTTAACATGTGGATGAGATGCTGCTCTATAATGGATAGACATTATGCTGTATAGAGTGACAGCAACAGAGAAGTGCAACATGAATAGCACCATTAGTTTACAAAATATTTGTGACTAAAAAAATATTAATAGTAAGAGCCACTTCCCTTAATTTAACAACTTGAAAATGAATTCTTGTTCCTGAAAAAGTCATGATTTTCAGTTAGAAAAAAAAATCTTTCAAAATGAGCCCTTTCTCAGGGGGCACTGCATTTGCTGAGTTCCAAGCCATCATTTGTTTAAATTTTAGTGTTTTCAGAAGAGGATCACAGGATAATTCAGGCTTCAAAAAATCTCAGGAGAACTCCGGGTGAACCTCCTGCTCAAGGGGGGCCAGCTCTGAGGGCAGACCAAGTTGTTCAGGGCTTTATTCAGTCAGGTGTTGGAAACCTTCCAGGGTGAAAAATGGAACCATAAATATTTATTCAAATATGGGCATTTAGCTGAATATGATTAAATCCCAAACCATACCAGTACAAGCTTCTTCATTTCCAACCCACATCTCTGCTGCAATCAAACCTACCAAATCACAAAATGCCTAGCAGGTGAAATGAACCTTAGAAAATCATTAAAGGCTAAATCCAAGCCCCACTGTAATCAATGAAGTGTTGCCCTTAGTGTTTGACCAAGAGAAATGTTTCAGTGAGTGGCACTGATGAAGGGAACTGTCTGGTAGGACCAGGACAGGTTGTGAACACATGGCTCTTGTCAGGGGTGGAGGAAGGCTGAGAGCTGAATTCAGGTTAAGGAAGGAGAAATACCACAAAGTGGGTCTGTGTCCCAAGAGAGTCCTGGGAAATTTACTGAAGAAAACTCTGTCATAAATATTAACACTGGGAGAGTGGAGCAGTGCCTGTGTCCTGTCCACATAGTATTCATTAACAAAAGGCCTGATTCATCCCTTTCTTTTCAGGAAGTCAAGAGCTGCTTCACTGAAAGAAATCCTGTAAAAATTGCCTATGTGCCATTGGCATAATTCTTCCTTAGAGCTTCTGCACTTCAGTTGTAGCTGGGGAGGACAGTAGGAAAATGAGGCAGAAAAAAACCTAAGCCATTACTCCAAATATAGATATTTACAAACAGGCACAACACATTCAATTCTCCCATCTTTTCACCTAGGTTTCCTCATTAACTATGATGATAAAAAAGAGCTTATGCAAGGATGAGTGATATTTTCATACAGCTCTCTCAAAGAAAAGTGATAATTCAAAGAAGCACTTTTCTAGAAATTAAACTTTGGATGTTCTGAATATTTTGTCTGTTTGTTTGTATTAAATCACAGAATTCACAAGATCAAACTTAGGTACATTTTTCAGGTTTTAAAAGTTAGTTCCATGTTTCAGTGGGAGCCTGAAAACAAAACAAAACACATTTCAATTACAATAGCAAAGAACGTCTTTTTCTAACAAACAAATACTGTTGTGGAATTTCATCCAGCCTGCTCCTCAACAAAATATTTCAGGCCAAGTATCAAAATAACCTGAAGTTTTAAGTTGCATTATAAATAAACCCTGACTCTGGGGGAAACTATTTGGATATTATCAAGAAATATAAAGAATTCAGCAGCATGTTAGTGGGCACTGCAAAAGTATATGAGAAGTCTAGAGCAGCTGCAACTGTGTTCTGGTTGTTTAAAAAGGTTTTTTTTTTTAACATGGCTGTTGTATCATGCATCCAGCATACAATCTTCTTGTCAGTGACATCAGGGGAATCACCGTGTGCAAAAAGCCTGATCTTGTATATATGGCATATTTGTAGCCACATACTTTGTACCTGTCAATATAGTTCAAAGGCAGTGAGTGAGGGAAGTTCAGTAGATGCAGCATCAGTTCTAGGTCTTATAGGATGCATAGGATGGTCTCATAGGTTTTATTTTGTGTCATGTATCATGCAACACATCTGGGCAATAGGACACTTGTTTTGGCTATCCCAGCCTTCTTAAGGACAAAGCAGCAGCAGCAGCAAGCAGTGGCTTCACACTGTCAAATGTATTTGTCTAGCTGACATTGCCCCTTCCTCTCACTGAGAATTTGATGCTTGCTCAGTGTCTCTTTTCTTCAGAGTGCTCATTACCTTGCATCTCTCAACATGAACAGCTTTTTTTTCCTTTCCCACCCAAACCACAATGAGGTTCAGATAAAGTGTTGTACAAATATCAAATCTGCATGTGCTTTTGTGTGCTCGTGTCTGTCCAAACAGTTCTTAAAAACACTAGCTGGCATGTTTTGCTACTTCAGTTTTCAAGATACTCCTTCAGCAGCAAAATCATCTAGATTGGTGAGGGTGACAATGCCAGTATGTTGGGTTGGGATCACACCCTTTCCTAAGTGAACTTGAGTTTCTCCAGCATCTTGATGGTAGGAGTAGGAGGCTGGTTCAGTGTAGGGCTGAGTATCCACAGACTCAGTGTGTCTGTAGCCCTGCTGGTCATCTTCAGGTAGTTCAGCTGTTTCTGGTCCAGCAGGCACTGACCAGGCATGTTCAGAGAGTTGAGAAGGTGATTTCAGCACTGCTACCGAGGAGGCTGGTAAAGGCAGCACTCTAGGGTAGGAGGCATAGGGAGAATTCTTAATTTCTGAAGAGCTGGGCTGGTGTAAGTTCTGTTCCAAGGAAGGGACTGAGACTTGAACATATTTGCCAGTTTCTGGGTCATAAAATGTCTTTAAATTAACTTCAGCTGGTAAATCAACTACGTAGTATTGACCAGAGTCAGGGTCTTGGAGGAGTTTCCGCTGGGTGGAAGAGGGTGAAGAGCTTGCTGCTGGTGCAAGTCTAGATTTCCCAGTAGTTTCTGTGGGAGTAAAATTTGAGTGAAGGGGAGGATGAAGGCGGGAATATCCTAAGGGGGAAGCAGACACTATTGTCTCTCCAGAATGAGTAGGCTTTCTCCCTACAGCATCTGTATGCTCAGTGTGATGGTTTTTCTGCTGCTCTTGCACTTTTTTCCTCTTGTTTGCCAGTTTTTTAGCCCGACGTAGAGCCTTTTCTGTTTTTGGTGGCACAGTGGGTGGCTTGCCTGCTGGTCTCCCACCAAGTCCCCTGGGCTCCAGTCTCCCATCTTCCCCTGCAACTTCAGCAGGTAGATTCTTCTGTGCAAAATCGATTATCTCTTCTGCAGGCATATAAGCTTGCCTCTCTAGTGCCATGTTCAACAAGGCAGGATTTGTAACATCCTCTATCTCTCTAAGGCCAGAAATAGTTGGTTTATCTGAAAATGAACTGGCAGCAAGAGAGTGTATAGTGCTTCCTGACCTGGGGCTTGTAACAGCAGAGCATGAAAGATTGTCTAACAAAACAGGAGCACCTTCTGTATGAAGGATGTCCTCTAAAGTGTCATTGGATACAGAAGAACACGTGTGGTCCTCTAATATGGAGCCAGTCACAGGGGAAATTGTCTCCCTAGTGATTATTTTTTTTGCACAAGAGCCCCCTTTGCGGTTAGATAAATGATGATTCTTAAAGTAATTTGTTTTTCTTTCTGCAGGATAGCTGGGGTTGTTTTGTGCTTGGTCATTTTCCAGACCTATAATTGGCTGTGTTAAGCTGTGTCTTGCCTTTGTAGACCTCTTTTTACTTTTACAGACACGTTCCTCATTCATTTTCCCAAATTTATTTAACAACTCACAAGTCTTTTCTTCTTCTTCTGTCAGTTTTCCAAATGAAAAGCTCTCTGTATCCTCCAGAAGACTGGGATCCAGTGTTACTGGAGTAGATCCAGGCTCACTGGCTTCTTTTTCTCTGTCAGTTGCTCCATCTCTCACCTTCTGCTGCCCTCTGTGTCTTGGTGCCCACCAGCCAACCTCCTGGGCATGCAACATGTTTCGGTGCTGCTTGTTGTAAACTGCTGGGGACATAAACTTACGTTCCATTTCCCTATAACTGCTGCTCACTGTATCATCCAGGGAAAACGACCGGAGTAGGGGCAGCTTGACAGCCCTTATTACCTGAGGTGACCTGAATGTGTTATCTTTAATCATAAACAGACTGGGTTTGGTTGAGCTTGAAGATGATGGTGTTTGTGGTTCCTCAGATCTGGGGATGGACGTGTCTCTTATACCATCAGATGCAGGATTTGTGCTGTTGGCCTCTTCCCTTTTCTCTCTCCCTAGTTTCTCTTTGACCAAGCTCCTCTGTTCATTCCCAGTAGCACTTCCCTCCCTCTTCTCTGCTGCACCAGTACCGGGGCTGATACAAGCACAGTATCGCAGTTCATCTTCCTCTACCTCTTTCCCTCTCTCCTTGTGTCTTTTCTTACTTTCTGAACCCATTTCACTGTCAGTCCTCTGGCTTTCTTGGAGGCACGTCTGCTCCATCAGGGGCACGGGCAGAAATGGCTCTTCCTGAAGTGGCTGCTCCACTGTGGAGACGAAGGACTGCTCTGAAGAACTAGTGCTTCTTTTGCCTCGTGCTTCATGGCCAGGTACCACAATGTTGGCTTGGGTGCCACTGTAAGGTTCATCTTCTTCTGGTGAGAGCTGATTTAGGAGTGTTTTGAAGGCAAAATTTTCATTCTGAATAGCAGCTTGTCTTTCATTTTCCTCACCCTGCACACTGTGATCTTGCATGGACTGCCCAGCTTTAGTATCTACATTGTCTCTACTGAATGCTCTCTGTTCTGGATACTGCTGATGTTTTCCTAAATCAGGTTCATTTGATTCATGTCTGAATGAGGGGAAATTTTCATTATCCCCTGTGTTTTTAACCAGATCTTGGTGTTTTGAATTGTCTTGCTGCATGCTGTCGCCAGTTTGGTTAAAGGGTAAGTCTTCTGTTGTCTGGGGTGAACTCAAAGTCAGGTGGTTACCCGTAAAGTGTCCAGTTAAATCAGTTTTATTGTCCTTTTCATGAACACTGCTAGACAATACATACGCTATATCACTCAACTCATCTTTCTCTGTAATATTCTTCTCACTTTTGTCATACAAAGTTGAAAATGAGGCATTCATTTTTGTACTCTCCTGCATATTTTCCCTTGTTTTATTTTTCTCCTCCAAGGCCTTTAACAGGGGAGAAGGGGTATAAATGCTTTTAACACGTTTGCGCACATCCTTTAAGTTAAATAACAGACTCGATGCTGTCAACCTGTAACTATCCCTGTAATCATCTAAGGTGCTCTCCTCATGGCCTCTTGAGGCCAAGCTCTCTGTGGGAGGAGGTGTCAGTGGGATCAGCTCGCTTTCAACAGTGTCCACCCCCTGTTTTGGTGGTATGACAGGCGTTAGGAGTTCGGTGATGTTGAAAGAGGGACTGATGGATCCAGGGGAGCTTGCCTGTTTAGCCAGAGGAGTCACACGCTGACCAGGGTCAGCACCGGTTGCCTTTTCGGACAATGAGGTCCTGTGGCTGTCTGTGACCTTGTCCTTTGCAGACTGTCTCTTTCCTGCTGCCCTTTCCGTAGCCCTCTGTCTCCTCCAGGGTGGGCAGGTATTGCCTGGCTGGGGGCTGAGGGATTCCTCTTCAGCCAAGGTGGCCTGGGGCTTTGGTGGAGGTGGGCTGGGTGTCTCAAACCTAAGTGAGGGTGAAACCATCCTATAGGACACAGACTGGGGTGACACAGAGGCTTGGGACAAGACAGTGGGTGAAAGTCTAGCTGGCACTGGGGGTGGTGGCACCGGCGGAGCTTCAGGGGTAGGGGGTGTTGAGGGGTGGCCGGGCCGGGCCGGGGGTGGGAGAGGAAGTGCTGGTGGGGAGGGGGGTGGCCGAGGGGGACCCTGGTGTACATGGTTCCTAGGGGGAGGTGTGGGAGGGAAAGCAGCAGGAAATTTGGTTTCTGAAGGGAGAAGACCCTGAGGTACAACTCGGAGGGAGAAAGTAGCTTCTTGTAGAGTTGGCCTCATCTGAAAATCTTTCTTCTTAGCAACAGTGGTCATGACAGGTGACAACTTATGTTCACATGTGCGGGGTCCTTTAACAAATGGTGATTCTTCCAGGTGTGTATGACCTTCTTTTTTCATTTTTATGTCAACAAATTCCTCCTTTTCTGTCAACTTTTTATTATGAACATTCCATGATTCAAAAGCACTATTCTCACTGTGAAGAAAACTGCCCTTTTTTGCTGGTTCACTAACTTTTAAATTTCTGTTTTTTAAAGCCTTCTTAGAAGAATGGGAAAAATTTGACTTGGCTACTTTTGACATTTCAATCAGCACAGGATAATAACCATCAGAGTCCCCATAACTCAGGTCTATTTTATTAGGTCTTCTCTGTGGCTCATGTTTGCCACTAAGACAGTGGCTACCTTGACTATCCTCAGAAAATTCAGGAAGTTCCTTGTGGATGCATAAAATGTCTGTATCATCCCAGGAAGCAATATCATTGCTATGATTTATTTTATATTTTTGAAAGCTATTCTTCGTGGGCTGCTTATTTTCTATCAGAGAACTTCCTGACCCTTGGTCTGCTGTTTTATCAAATGTCTTAATCAATGAGGACACTTTTGAAACATGCTTATTGTTCCTTGGACCAGGGACTGGCAAATTCAATCTCCTTTCCTTGGCAAAGGTGTTGTTTTTAGCAATCCTTTTCTCCTCTGAAGCACACTTTGGTAACTGCTGGAATGTGGAAGCCCATATTGTATGTTCATTGTTTCTTGCTGTTAGCTTGTCACAGACATTGCTTTTCTTGATGTCATGGTTTAACGTCCCTGAGTGAATTTTAGCAGACAACTGGAGAGCAAAGTCAGGTGAAATGGAAAGTTCTGGTTCATTGTAAGGGTCTTCGAGTTCTGCTACACACAAACTTTTGAAAGCCCGATCTGTGAGGCTGCTCACCTCTCTGTCTGCGTCATCCAGGAGACTCCCAATGCTCGAGGAATCACTATGTCCTTCTGTATGTTTCTTATTTCCCTGCATTGTTCATGAGAGTCATGGGTGAAGTATCCAAAGGATTAGTTTCAGGTGCTGAATAGGCAGGTGCCTTTGTGAGGCAGATCCAGCTGTTTGCAAGTCACAAGCACAAAGCCATTTTTCCAGATGCTGCACATTGACTCATCTTACAAAACAGCTGAAGTAAACTTTCTTCTCTGCAAAGCCAAAAATTATAAATTATCATTTTTCTATATTAAAACTATTAGACCGAGAGCATTTTCCAGATATATCAGTCACTGTCTAATTTTGTGATGCTAGCAACACAATGAACAGCATGAAGAATCACTGTTATTTTGGCCAATTCAAGTAGCTCATGGTAGATAGTTTAATTTCTGGAAAGATCCATTAAAGAAATTGTTTTCACCTCATACGCTTTACTTGGGCTCTTAAACAAGGACATGCGAAACAAATTTCAAGCACTTCCTTTTCCCTACCTCCAGCCATAAACACTTCTGAGCCTCCACTTAGAAAAGAAGCTTAGCCATTTTTGGCCAGGAAGAATTAGCAACAAAAATCACTTTAAAAAAGATGTCACTGAATACATCATTGCAGACTAAGTCCAAAATGAAAGAAAAGTAGACAAAACTAATTGTTACAGCTTTGTCATGATAATTGCCATGAACACAACCCTTGTCTGAGAAAACAGAATGGCACTACAGCTAAAAAGAATTACTGTGCATGTTCCAGACAAATAGTGCTGGGGTACAATTTAGCCACCCACAGCAGGATACAGGTGGGTTGTGTCGGTCTGTTGGAGCTGAAGAGGCTGCTAACATCAGCTTAGCCAGCAGAAGGCAGGAGTGCCTCGGGGACTGTAGCAGACCCACCAAAGTAGCACAGGGAACATTTGGTTTCAGTTCCAGAACTGCTGAGAGCTAAAGGTAACACATTCAACACAATAATAAGATACCACAGACTTATTATGATCCAGTCAGGGATCCCACAGTGCTGAGGTTTTTGTGTATCTCCTATCTGAACACAGGATGGGGAAATCTCTTAATTGAACAAGTAAAAGCAAAATAGACCCTTCACCTGTACTTGAAATCTCTTCACTAAAACTCTTCCCACTTTCTCTGTAAACCCTTTAGATGATTATTCTCACATTTGAGGACTTGAGCAGAGTTTTAACTGCTCAAACTGTAGGGAGACCCAGTTTAAGAGCATACTCCAGAACTGGCTAAAACTCTTTAATGGAAGTCTGGTCTGTATCTCCATTTCCTCCTCAAAACGGCATTATGAACTTGTGATGAGTTGAAACACCACAGTTCACATCTACAGCAATTTCTGTACAAGTGGATGATCCACATCTCAAGCGTGGATCCACTAATCCAGCTCATAGAACTGAGCAATGAAATTCAGATCTAGATTACAGCCTCTTCAGGTGTCCAAATCCCTGGTTCCACCTTTGTCCATTTCAGTGAATCTCTTGGAAAGGAGCTGTTTTCCTCTGGGATGACCAGGTGCTGGTCAAAGTATGAAAAGTCAGAGGAACTGAGCTTAATCAGCTGAATTACTCTGGCTCAGTTGTTTCTTCAAATGAAAACACTCCTCACCTTCTTTTTCTATTTAAAAGAATCTCAGCCAACCTATTTTTAGACTTCAAGTATGATAGTGAATTTAGATCTTGTCCTTCCAGTCATGCAATTCCAATGACTTATGCATAACTACAATAGATTTACACCAAAAATAAAATGAGCCTAATAGAGCTTCTCCATCTTACTTTGTACAAATATTTTTCAAATGTGAGTTTCACCCCCCTCTCAGACAAACATCTTTGTGTATAATGCGGCAAGAAAAAAGAGAAAATGAACGACAGGCCATCCTGCTCCTGGTTTTGATTCTTAACCGTTATATAAATGAGAAGTACAAGTACATACCTGCCTTACAGTTTTGCTTCTTGTTTTTAGAACTCTCTCTCATACTTGAATTTGGCTTCTTTTCTGACCACCTTTAGTGAGGAGGTAGAAATAGTCCAGTGATGTAGATTCGACAGAAGTAGTGTCCCAGGATGTTTCTGACCTTCAGCATTTTTTTGATCCTAAGTGAACTCTGCAATTTGAAAACAAAGGTATTTGCTTGATCTGAGGATTGTTTTGATCATTTGTTTGCTCCCATTTTGCAACCATTTTAGGGCTGATTTTCAGGATTCCTTACAAAAAGAGACAGCTGGCCATCTCAGAGTGACCATAACCAAATACCTGTTGGGTTTGATAGCTTGTGGAGCGCAGTCAGGTTCCTAGCAAGCAACTGTCACAATCTCCAGCACACTCTGGCAGCCCCAGCAGGGACTGGCAGCTGAGTGAGCAATGATTTCCTGGCACTCTGCCCCTTGCAAAGGCTGGATGATGAGTCCAGGCTAAAAAGAAGAATTCTTCCCTGCTGTGCTACCCTTTCAGAGGGACCCAGAGGAAAATATGTGCCTCCACTCCACCTGTATATGGCTTTCTACTGTCAACAAATACAGACATCAATCTGGACGACTTGGAAGTAACACAGCTGAGGTTTGGAAGTCCATGGTTTTCACTGTCCCCGTGGTAAAGGAGATGAAAGGTGGACAGCTGACATGGTAAGGGACTGTAAACAATACATCTTTTTGCTTCCATGCGTGAACCAGAGGCAGGAGATGATAAAGGAAAGCTCAGCCACAGTGAACAGGAATTGGTGCCATTCTTCTGCTGCGGAAACTCCCAAGGTTCAGGACAGTTTGCCTAATCTTTGCAAGAATATATCTATTTCCTACAAGGAGAACTGTCTGGCCCTGAGGTAATGCAGATAGCACAGTCTTCTCTAAGGAAACTTGTGAGTCAGCCTGTGATATTCAAAACCTACTGGCAAAAATGGCAACAAGGGCTCACCCATTGTATTGTGTCCTGCACCTCACCTGAGGAACGGCAATTATCAGTGTGGTTAGGGATAAGCCTGCACCAATCACAGCTTTTTGTTGTCTAAGATGTGTGGGTAAAAAAAAGAAAAAGTAAAACTAAAGAAAAATCAAACAAACAACAAACAGTGCTACATCTGCTTGCAGCCAGATGTAAAAGAGTATCCTCGCTCCAGAGATGTTCAATCAGTTCTCTCTTTGCTCAGAGGTTAAATTACAATTTTACTGCTTCTGTGGTACTCTTAACTGTGCAAAGCCAACACAGACATGGGAGATGGCGATTAAGTTCTGTCTCACTCATTAACAGGGCTGCTGACTACATTCCACTAGCACAATGTTTATCAGTACTTAGTGGTGGTGGTGCCTGAACTAGAAGGAATCTTGGCTTTCAGATCTCATGGATGGAGGTCTGGAGAAATATATTGTCCTTTGTAAACTGAGAACTTTTGCTGAAAGTGAGTAGAGTAGCTATAAACACGGATATCATGATGTAATCTCAGCAATTATTTTCCTAGATGGAGTCACAGTTACAAAAACAACTTGGCGCCACTGATTCAGGAAAGAATAGTGACTGCTACTGTCTCTGAAACCCTTGTGACAATCCTTGTCTTGCCTGGACATAATAAGAGTGCTTGAGAAGTGTAATGTTTCAAGCTGAAAAAGCTTTACCTGCACCAAGTGTTCAAGGTGCAGATCCTTACAGGGTCTGGATGGAAACAGCAGCACTGTACTGATGTAGCTATTCCTCGTATAAATATGATAACAACTTCTTAGGCAAAGAAGCTGTTCCTGACTGGTTTAACAACCTGGTAGAGTCCCATTTCTTTACCTTTTTGGACAAACATGGAAGCTAACAAGCAAGGTGCGGTATTTGAGCTTAGGTCAATATTCAGCTAGTTCAAACATTTAAGGATGTCTGAATTTAATCTATGTTAAAGGAAGAGTAAAACCATGCTGGGCATCTGAAACCACTTGGAAATGCTGGGAAATGTGTGAGGTGTTGGTGGTAGGCATCATCTGATAGGAGCTACTGAAAAAGTTTATATGAACAGAGATTTCAAGCAGTTTAATCAAAAATCAACCTTCCCCCTCTTTTAAATAGGAGGCCTTTTTCAGTCTCTCTCTTAAGTGCCTAGCAAGTTGTGATGAGGAGGTTAAATTACAGATACTATTCCTGGCCTGGCACAGACTGAATGTCAGCCTTTTTTTTCACTAGACAGGAGCTGGGTAAACCAGCAAACTTGGCTGGAGCATATGACATCACTGCTGCTGCAATATATAAAGGTCCAGTTGGTTCCCCCACCCCCTTGGGCTGGTATTTGGCTGAAGGGTTATGCCATGAGACATCACAGTAGCATTTTGGCAGCGCCCTTGGGAGTTGCATAGCAGTCTGAAGTCAGCAGCACTTCATTTCCCATGAGAATGAGAAGGCAAGGAAGGGTTGTTTTATTTTAAATCTTTGTGAGCTGGTTTCTTCATGTGGTGCTCTCTCTGTGCCATCCATCCACAGCCCCAGCCCCAAACTCAGAGCCCTGTGGTGACTGCTGGCTGATGTTTATTCAGGAGCATGCTCTACTTCCACAAATCTTTAAGTTTCCAGGGGCTCATAATGACAAAGAATAGTTAATGCTCCTTACCATGGGAAATAGGGGAATCCCTAATGAATTGATGACTTTTTTTGCATAGGTTCATATTTGTTCATGGCACACACAGGCCTTCATAATCAGATGAGAGCTCTGCATGGAAAAAGGTCTCTTCAGCGTTGTGTCATCAAGCTGAGACAATGCTCCCAGCCGATGGCAGCTTGTCCTTAGCCCAGTAGGGCTGGCTCAGTGAGGTCCCTTGGATATTGCCAGAAAATCCTGCATGGCAGCAGTGATCAGCACATGAATGACTACGGAGTGTGCTGCTGCTGCTGGTCAATGATCACAGCACTGACATCTTCATTGTGCATTTAAGAAAACAAACAAAAAGGTGTCAGGGAGTTAATGTGGACATGGGGGAGGATCACAATACCCTCAACAAGCAGGGGAGCTGCCTGCAAGAGAGGCAGTACTGCTCAAGCCACATTTCCCTGAACTGTCAAGAAAGGCAATTTCTAGTTTGAGGTGGCTGTAAAATTTAATCTATTAGAACAAGCCTTTGTTTCCCTCATCCAACAAGATGACTTTCACCAATTCTTTGTAGTCATGAAGGGAAACCAAAGTGAATTCTTTTGCCTGGGGAAAGGGGAGCCACTTTACTCAAATACAAATACCTGCCATGGCAGATGGAGGATGGAGAAGTGGATCTCTCCAATTTAGGGTGAAAATCCCAAACACTGTCAGAAATTACTGTGAACTGTTCAAGTGGCATGGTAAATAGA
>VZUA01069026.1:31481-57659 GCA_013401035.1 Horornis vulcanius
TGCTACTGAGTTCTGCAGCTAGACTAATAAAATGTAGTTCCTTGGGATAGCAGACTAAGAAGTTCTGCAACAACTGGAGTAAGAAAAGCTTATGCCGTTTAAGAAATCTTCCAACAGTTAAAACTGGATGCAAGTCATAGTCACAGTCATTTATTGTGACCTTTTAGCCCTGTATAGGCATTTGAACTATCTTACTTTTTCAGGCTTTGTAGCATCATAATTACNCCTATTTGTTCCAAAAAAAGAAATGTCCAACAGCCGTCCAAATCCTATACAAATCACTAAAGTTTTAAAAAGTAGCTTATTTGTAGGCAGTAATCACTTGGAAAGTAAAACCAAAAGTAAAACCAATGTATAGTTCCTTTAAGTTGTTTACAGCACAATGTGCAAGAATTAAATGGAGATTCATATCAATCTAGTGCTCTTTTAAAAAGATCATGCTCCTTGACAAAATAATTACAAGTCATAAACTGCAAACAAATCTATGTGTATGCCTCTTTCCACTCACAGACTTTCAGAGACAATCCTGCATTTCTCAGAGAAAAAAAAAAAAAAGCTGGACAAAATAAAAGGACATTCCACCTCTAATCACTAAAGAAAAGATTTAAATGCTGTTTGACTTCTCCTGTCTGATCAATCACATTACTGATCCTTGACTGCACACACATTCACACACTCAGAAACCACTATTCTCTGCAATTTCCCTCTTTTAAGAACACCCATATACTTCCCCCTTACCTTCTGTGCTCCAGCTTCCTGATGGAGACAATGCAGGGCTGTGCTTTCTTCCCTTAAGTCAAAGCCCCAGCACATTTTAGAGCAGCCTGCTTACTATTAGCAGTTCCCATTATTTATGTGTGTCGGACTCTTCCTCTGAACATGATTATTTTAATAAGAACGATGACTGAAAAATAAATAAAACAATAAAATGGAGGAGCTAACCCTTGAGCCCTTGCAGACCTGCCCAGCCAGGTGAAGTGAAATGAGCAAGGAATCCAAAGTTAGTAAAATGTATTTAAATAGTTATAAGGCAAGGGGAAACCAAACGGAGATCATGGTGGGGAAGAGGCAAACATACGTATTGGAATAACCACGCGGTGTCGAGTAACAGACAGATGAAACAAACAGTCATCAGCTATTTTTACATTCAGATTGGCCATTGGTAATTCTTCAGAGATAACTAATACAGACAGCAATGCTGTGCCATGGGCTCGCTGCTGCAGTGAATCAAACCTCAGAGCACTGCAGCTTTGTACCTACAGGTGGGGGGCAAAGTGTTTATTAGGGTCACCACTAAAAATACTGTGTACATATGCACACGAGTAACACATTGCTGTCCTATGGGTGCTTTTTCATAAATAGCTCATTTCATCATCAAGGCAGGACACATGTAGCCAGTGTTCTTGGAGTTCTTGGAGTAAGGGCCTCTTCCACTGTCCTTCCAAAGCAAACAAGATCATGGAAGGCACATGCCAGCATTGGGTTTCATTTGGCACGCTGCAATAGGATGTTGGATAATGGAGGAAATATGCCATGAAGTCACCAAGCTACGTTTTTGTACTGCAAATCTGAACAATAGATGGAACCCTGTGCCATGCTGAGTGCACTCAGCATCTTACTGGAGTCATGGCACTCTCATGGGGTTCAGCATCATGTTGGACTTGAACCAGAGCCTACAGCAAAATGAAGGGCAGGATCTCCTGTGATTACAGCCCAACTCCTGCTTCCATGGCAGAGCAGGACCACATGAGCCCAGTGGTCATTTGCATGTTAAAAAGAGCTGCTAATTACATTGCTACAGCATGAGCAGGTTTCTGCTGCCTGAGAATCTCCAAGCACCAGGACACTTGTGATGAACAAATTGTCCCTGAGACCCAAGAGCAGCCCAGGCTTACCCCTTCTTGGAGGGACAATGACCTGCCTTCCCCAAAGCAATCTTCAGCTTTGAATTCTTGACCTGAGGGAAGTATTTTTTTTCACTTTAGATTCTAGCAGGAGGATTTTGCAAAGATGACTCTCCTGAAGTCCTGGTCTGGGTTTTTGGTACTCAAGTATTTCTCCTAACTCATCCCAATCTGAATGTTGGTCTTGCCAAATATCAGGACACCTTTAAGTGCTGAGACATGGCCTGGAACTACAGAGTTCCAAGAGCTTCCCATGCTCTGCACCTGTAAGAGCACTTATACACAAAGGTCTGGTGTATGACAAGTCCTGACACCTATGGACTGAGACATAGGAGACAGCTGGTCCACACTGAAAAAAGGGTTTGGGGTTACAAGAGGCAGTGGAAAAAGTAGTTGTTAGGCACCCACTGCCACTAATGTAGGCAAAATTGTCTCTATGTGTGTCTGTCTCTACCACAGATTTCTAAAGAGGGGAAGAATGTATTTCTGGAATACTTGTGCTAAATATAAACCCATCCCTGCTGTCTATGAGGAGAGGCAGGTATAGCCCTGCTTTCTGTAAGCCCTGAACTTGTGAACTGCCGAGAGGCTGAATCACAACTAGAAAGATCTATGGAAATGGTAACTGCTAATGCAGGAAGGTTGGCTGATTGCTTGGAAAATCCAAAACAGATCTCTCACATGAAAGCTACTGGGGTTAACACTATCCATCATGGTTAATGTAGTTCACAGACTCCAGCTTTGAAAGGACTCAAATCTTGGGATAGGCATTAAATTTACTCAAATACTGTGATAATAAATATTTGCTAATTCAGTGTTCAGATAAGACTCTGTGATCAGATGGCCTGTCATTAAAATTAAACCACTTCTGGGGAAAATTACTGAATAAAACACAGGAAACACAACCCAGTGGCACTTAGATGTTGTTATCCTGCTCCCAGGAAATTTAGAAAGCAAAAATTCCTGCTGCTTTCTTTCAGTGAGTGTTGAGCAATAACAGATCACAATGAACTTTTTTAGAATTTGGACTGAGATTTCAAACTTTTATGAAAACATTGTGCAGTTTGCACAAATATATAATTGGAAAATGTATGTGTGTTTGTATGCATAATGAACTCCATCTTTCGCTCACACACTTGAAACTTTGTATGCTTGGCAATGCTGAGAATTCTGACAAGAGAGCCTTATGCAACAGCAGTAGCTTTCAGCCTTTTCTGATTTGTATCCCATCCCAGCACTTTCTCCAGGGAAATAAATGGAGTTCTGCCCTACTGACAGAGACAGTTTTTTTCCTTTGTTACCTTAGCTGCAAATCCCAGAGAAGCAGTATGCAGACCCCGAGGGGTCAATGCACCAATCAGACACAAAAAGTCCCTGGTACATGGAAACCAAAAAGTGGAACTGATTATAAACAGAAATGAAAACATCACCCTGGACTAGGAAAATGCAAGCATCAAACTGTTTTGGTTGCAGAAATTAAATGGTTTATAATTCTCAAGGCATTAACAAGCAAGGGGTCTATTTAGGAGCCCATGAGAGCAATAGGACTATATTGAGTTTTCAGTTGTTTGCTTACAGCACTTTTTATCCAGCAGAGCAACACAGGTTCAGTTCTTACCTGGCAGCCACAGATTGAATGATTTGTTGACTATTATCACAGTGAGTGGAATAACTTGATCTCTGGGCACTGGAGTGCAGGTGAGTGTAGAACATTGGCTGGACAGAGCAGACTCTGGGTCACATCAGCTGAACAAAAGCAGTGAAGCAGGGAATTGTTGATACAGGTATTTTCTCTCCCAAAGGGGAACAGGATCAAGGGTGCATTTTCTGCTCAGCACCTCCTCCTAGCCAATACAGTCTGCGCTGCACATGGTGTCAGGGGTAAGGACAGGTCATATTCCTCTCTGTCTGTGTCCAGCCCCTTACACATCCTCGTTTGAACCAAACTCTGTTCTGACAAACCCAGCTGAGAAGAAGTATGTGGGGACATAAAGGTCCCCAGAACCTGAGAATCATTAGCAATCCTATGGCCTCTGTCCTTGGGGACATTCCTCCATCTTTCTGTAAGAGCTGCTTATCCACCCTTTATGCAGAATTTGTGCAACCAGACACATGCAGGACTCGTCCACAGCCTCTCTCCAGATCTACTCCTTAGAGTTCAAACCTTGCCAGAAGATGCATTCATTGGTCCCATCTCTAGGGACTCCTAGAATTCTGACAAGGAGAGATTTTTTTTTAAGTCATTGCATTTTTTTCCTATTTGTCCTTACTAAAGCTTTGAATGAAGCCTAGCAAAGTAAAAAGTCTTTGAAAAGGGAAGCTCTGGAAGAAATCTAAGAAGAGTTCAAGAAAAAGAAATATTTCCTTAATTTTATCTTTCATAATTTTACGATACAGTGTTTAATATAATAAAATGTCAAAATTATTTTCATCCTGCCTCTGAAAGTAGTAAAAGATATTATTTCCTAAAAAATGGTTATGTTTCTTCTCTGAAATCAGGCTTCTTATGAAACTAACAAACTTCGCTACATTTTGGTTTTGACTGCATTTATGATCGTTGCAGACACTGATTCCACCATCTTTTTGTCCATCTGTGAATAAGACCTTAAATGCATTTTTAAAAGGATTTCTGATCTCCTGATCTCCTCTCCCTGCTGCTGTGCCATCAATAGCACCCAGACTCAGCTGACTCAGAAACAACTTGTCTGGATTCCAGCCTGGAACACTCATCCTAAAACTCTGTGAAGTGCCCGACCACGGCACCAGTCTGGGGCTCAGCATCTCTCTTTTGGCTTTTGGGGATAGAATCTAGACTAGAAGGACTCTAAAAACACAGCCTCAGGGACACTTTTGGCAAAGATGTCAGCCACAACCTCATCCTGCATATTTCCTCTAAATCAAACTGGTGTTTCAGTCAGGAGCAGTCACATTTTACCAGTAACACAGCCACCTCATGTAGTGATCACACCTGAAGAACCCCAGAAAGATGCTTTTGCATAACTGCTTCCCTATTAAACACTCTGCCAAGAGTGGAAGACAGATGTGGCAATAAAGGAACTAACTACAGAGAATGTTAAACGGCAGAAGAGGGCTAAATTAATCTACAAGTAAAGATTAAACCTGTAAAGCACTCCTCTACCTGGACCCATTTTTCAAAGGGTTTGCACTACCTAAAATAGCAAAAAACCTTACTAAGTACCTATCTACCTTCTGGGCATTGATTTTCCTTGGAAATCTTTCCCATCTCATCAGGATATGTCAGCAAAAGCTGACAGCACATTCCAATTTGCAGTAGAGGTTCAGCCTGTGCCAGGACATGCACTAAACCAGTCTTTCAACTAAAGTTTAAGAAATGAGCACACTTGTGACATATCAGATGTGGGAGAAAAAGACCTGTAAATAGCCTGAGTGATCCAAAATTTGTTCTCATTAAAAACATCATGTAGCAGCCAGCAACATTTAGAGATACTAGGCCAAATGCATTAGGTAATTTATAAACAGCTATAATCTCTCTAATTTAAGAAAAGGTTGGAAGAATGTGGGGTTACTGGCCTAGTGTAAATATTTCCCATTTACAAATTGCAAAGCAAAAACCAGAGACCACAGGCTAATTAAAATAGCTGGACAAACAATGATGGGAACCATAAGGGGCTATTTTTAGGGGATTGTATAAGAGCCCAGGCAGCTAGAAGTCTAGTCAATGCAGAGGTGTCACATGGCTGCTCTCAGTCCTCTGCTCTCAGTCTCTCACCCCACCAGAGACAAAGTGAACTGGACAGTGTGACATTTGTTTCAGCCCCACACCCCTCCATCCAGATCTCCTGCAGTATTTTGCATTTTACACAACACACTGGATGAATTCCTGTGGAAGTTTCCACAGGAATCACTGTCCCTATCTTGTCCCAGGTTCCTTCACAGCTGAGAGATGGTGTTTGGGCAGTGTGAGCAGGGTTGACTCCCCCCAGATGCTGTGAAATGAGAAGAGGAAGTTGTGGTACGCTTCACTATGAGAGGAAGTTGTGTTATCCTGTTCAGCTGGTACTGCAGAGGTACTGTGGTATAAATGTGTTTATCTCTGGGGAAAGAAAGGTAAAGAGAGAAAAGATAAAACGTTAAAACTTGTTAGAGTCTAATGAGTTTCCTGAATTACATGGGTTTTCATTTTCTAGTTTGTAGGCCATGGAGTCTTCTGTGGGCCAGGAAGAAGAAGAGTAAAAAGCAGAAGAAAATAATTTTAGAATACAATTTTATTCCTCAGAAATCAATGAAGTATCAAAACACGCCTGTATTATCTCAAAAACTCACGAGTTCTGAAAGATGTGTTTAGAAGATATTGGGGTGCAAAATATCTTCCTGCATGGCTTTGTACTGGAGCACTAGAGGACAGAGAAGGGGAGGCCAGCTGGTTTAGGAGAAAGGTTTCAGCCCAGATGTGAATCAGACTGGGAAGGAATTTAAATTTTCACTTCCTCTTTCTCAAATCAACTTTATTCCTAGTTCAGAGTCCTTCTCAGGAAAGGATTATTGGAAACCACAGAGGTTTTGAAAAATATTTAGTTTTTGCGTGTCTTGGCAGAAAAACAGGTACCAGGAGTATGAAAGGCACAGCAAACACACTCGCCTAACCTGCTTCCAGTCCACCAGCAGATCAGAGCACACCCCTTAACTGCAAGAAGCAACACAGCTGCTTGCATTTCTCATTCCAGTAATCCAAGTAATTACAGTACTCTCTCTCCAAAATGATATGACTTTAAGTCACATTTAAGACAAGTAAACAATCTAAAATCAGCATTCAGTAAACCAGAAAGCACTGGAGAGAGAAAGAGAAGTTCATGTCCATCCTTTCAGAAAAAGCCAATGTGTAATTGTTCAAGGTTTTGCTGAATGTCAGGAATGAAAGATTAGCAAGCAGTGAGATTATCAGTGTTAGCGGGAGGAATTCATGCAAACACAGCAAGGCCAAGAACAGCTAAAAACCTGGCCTGAAAGATAGCAAATGTGCTTCTCTGCAGAACAGTGCTAAATAATGGCTGAGAAGAAAGGAGCCAAATGATGAACAGAAAAGCAACCACTGCAGAAAAGCAAGGAAATGGGAAGAGGGCATTCAGAGACAGAAGTCTGCTGTGCTGCTGCAGGAACCGGCCCCAGCTCCCCCGTGTGCAGCACACCTGGCTGGCTGACACAGCCCAGGACCCACCTGAAAGGTCCTTAGCAAAATCTGCCCAGGGAATTGGGTGAACTGGGCAGCCAGGGATGGATTTTCATACTTTCCCTGTAGCTGAACTTGGAAAATGGAGTCAGTGGTATATGTGGAGTAGATAGGAAGATGTCATCAGAGAACACCCTAAGAATTTCCCCAGGCCTAAAAACTGTGCCACAACCCCTTAATAATGATTAATTAGATGAGTCCCAGGTAATCAGAGACTATTCCTAGCAGTAAAGTGATTCCTGGGACTGAAAGTCACTGTACAAAATATACTAAAGTGTCTGGTATCAATAAACTGACAAATGGAAACAAAATAATTCTTTAATATCATTCCATTAAGAAAAAGACATGTGGTTTGAATTATGATCATATAAACCACTGCCTTCAGGCATTCTCTGAGTGTTTCTAGTCTGCTAAACTCATTAGAAAATTCACGCTGTCAAATATTTGAATAAAAATATAATGAGAATAAAGAGATAAATACTGTCTTTTCAAAAAAGTCACAACTGGTTTCCTCTAAACTTTACAAAAGTGTTTTAGATAAGATAAACGTAAAACAATAATGAAATCATTATTGGTGAACATTCTAATGTGGCTAATAGGTACATGATTAATTATCTTCCTTCAGAGATTAGGGACTCTTCTCTTAGGAACAAAACTACACATGTTCACAAAATCAAGGCTTTTAGCTGATCCATAATGACACTCAGAGAGATATGGTCCTTGATTTCAGAAGTGTTTACACTCAATACAGAGCACAGACTGAAGCGTTCAAGCTCAAACTGCATTTTCATTGCAGTCTTTTAGTGAGTGACAGAAAATATTGCTGTTTCAAAACACACCAGCAATTCCCACATCCAATGTGTATCTGAAATCCATTAAGAAAATTACTGCATACGCAGGCAGGCCTGAACAAAGAGGCAAGGTTTGATGTCCCCACTGGCAGCACTTTTAACAGTGCCCATTTGGGATGGCAAGGCCCTCTGATTTCAATATTCCAGTCCTGTTGAAGGACAGCAGAATCTCACACACTTCAAAGTGGCACACGAAAGCTGGATATTTTGGAAATTGATGCTTACTGCAGAAGCAGCCTGGCATAAGCAGCTGAGCCAGCTCTAATCAACAGAAACCATTCCACAGACATGAGTGGGAGCTGGAACATGCCTTTTGCTTCAGACAGGGTTTGTGCTGTCCTGGCAGGAGGGATGCTAATGAGACCTTGGACTGGTCTTTTTCCAGCCTAGTTGAGCATGACAAGCATGAAATATCTCTATTGAAAAAAAAAAAACCAAAAACATCTCTACCCTTTCTAAAAGGCTACAGATTTTAAGGAAAACAATTGAAGAAAAAAATACAAAACTTCCATGCTAGTAATGCAAGATCAGAATTTATGAAGAAAGCAAGGAATGGGCACTGTGTATCAAAATGAATAAAAATTAAGCACCCTTTAAAAAGAATATTTTTATATTGTTCAGCATTAGTGAATGGTTAATTCCAGTGTGCTGATTCACATTTCCCTTCACACCTTTCACAGCTTTACCATTTATTTGGGCATCAATGTAAAAAAATTATAGTAATGAAATTTCATAGTTCCTTCAAAAATCATTTGCATACCAACTGCTCCTACAAAACACTTCCAGTATAATCACACAGTCCTTCTATTTACTATTTGAGCTACATTAGTTTGTGAAGTCTACGAGATTTTAATAATACTCATCCAGTATATCAGTGGTTTCCACTGTGGCCAGTACAAGACAGAGCAAACACTTAACCTTGTGATTAGAAATGATCTGTGAAGCCAGGCTTCTATACACACTGTCCTTTTGCTTAAAACATAAAATCCCAATGGATGCCGATTCAAACAAAATCACCCTACAAAAAAACAGAGATTCATATTGAGTACTTGCATTGGAATTCTTTCTAGATCTCACCTTTAACACCTACAACATGCTTTGTAGACATGTCAGCTTCAGAGCAACTAAAGTGTATGCTGAAGTTTACACTGGGCACTTATGAAAAAGCCTCTTCTGGCATTATGGACTGTTCAATAGTTTATGCTGAGTCCTGGATGGAAAAAACCTCCAAGGGAGGATTTTTACTAGAACATTCTGCCTTCTGCAAATTACTGTGGTATGACTGTAATACCTTTGTGCTTTTTTCTAACTGCTGGTAGTATTTTAAAAGTGCCTATTGCTCTTGAGTCTAGAGCTGCATAAACAACAACAATAATAATTAATAACTTTTGCAATTATCTTCTGCCAAAAGAAATCTCAGCTTCAGCTGGATACATTCATATGTCTTAAGCTGTTGTCTAGGGTTGCTATGCACTAACTGTTGGTATGTTCCATCCCAAAGGTGGCTCTTTGGGAAACTTTGAAGCTCTATAAATAGAAGATATTATTTATTATTATTGGGAGGGCACAGGAATGTAACAATTCACCCTCAGGGGACAGAAACACTTAAGAACACTTGTTTCAGTATTGGATACACGAGTAGTTCACAATGTGAGGTAGAGAAAATCTCTAGTGCCAAATATCTTGCTTGAGCAAGAAGGTGAGATCCAGTGGACAAAATCCATCACAACCACTGCTCACCTTTTAGAAGTTTAAACTGATGTTGGCTCCTTTCTTCATCCCTGGAGGTTAGTAGACACTTCTGGGAGGTCTGAAATGCCCTTCTTCCTGCAAGGAAGAATCACAGTCTCAGGATACCTGGCAGACAAGAGAGGAAGCCTTCCTGAGTGGCTTAGCCCAGGCACCAAGTGCTGAGACAGCTGAAAAGAGGTGGCAGGACTTTGGACCTAGAAAGGGGACAGAAACCCAGCAATGACTGAGGTCCCCAGAGCAAAGAAATACAAATGAAATACACAGCAGAGGAGATTTAAAGGGAGTAGGAATAATGAGAAAATCCTAAAAATTTAAGAAAAGCATAAAGGGAAAGCTAGAACAGCAGTACCAGCAAAGTAATTGCTTTTCCTCTGAAATTTGCAGGTCTGGTCCTATATCTGTATGTTCATTGTGAAATTTCCAGCAGGAAATATGAGAAGATTAAGATTGCATAGGATCAAAACAAAGGCACCTAAACAAGTTAAGTATTCTCCTCTAAGTGACTTCCTTCCAACCTTCCGAATAAAACCATGCTGAGCTGTCACCCTGCTAGAGAAGCCCTGTGCACAGCTCTGTCGTGCCCATGGTGCTGGGCATGCACCACACCCCGAGCAGCCTTTGCCCTAAGACCTGAGCGTCATTCCCGACCTCTGCAATGCATTAGGATTTCTGAGCTAGGCTGGAAAGAGGGAGAGAAGTGGTGGACACTGAAACTGTTGGCAAATTTGAGCAAGAACAGGGTGCCAGCCCTCACCAGTAACAAGTTCATACATGCAGAGCAGGTTGTATTTCATTTCTTTATTAGACAGGAAACAGCATTTCTCCCAGAAAGCAGATCTAAAGAGCTACATACCCAGCTGCCTGCACAGGGGAAATCTGCCGGTACCGAGGCCCTCCTTCCCCCGCCGTGGCCGGGACAGTGTGGGACGGCCGGGACACTCTGGGACGGCCGGGACAGTGCGGGACGGCCGGGACAGCGTGAGACGGCCGGGACAGTGTGGGACGGCCGGGACACTGTGGGACGGCCGGGACACTGTGGGACGGCCGGGACACTGTGGGACGGCCGGGACACTGTGGGACGGCCGGGACACGGCGCCTGCAGCGAGCCAGGGGTGCTGAGTGGTGCTGGCAGCGATAGCCTGGGGCTGACACCCATCCCACCTCCTCCTGCCCCAGGCTGCCAGCACTAAGGGTGCTGCATCAGGACCTCACAGCTCCCCCTAACACGATCAGGTGCCTAAAGGGCTTTCTGGGCAGAGCCCCTGCTGCTGCCCACAGTGACAAGCAAACACTGCCTTTGCCTAAAAAGAGAGGTGCACTTTTCCACTTTTTCTTAAAGTGAGTCTTGAAGTCTGTTTCCTTTCACTGTGTATTTGACAGCCCTGTAAAAAGTGCATGTGCTCAGCTCTCAGTGTGCTAAGCACAAGGATTGGAGCATAGGGGAGAGGGTAGCCATGGCTTAACCCCACTTTAGCAGCTCTCTGCCTGTAAGCAGTGAGAGGAGTGAATATAGTTCAACTCTTCTTCACTGAGTGAAAAATTCACCCTAACTTTACCTGATCTTCTCCAGAAGAAGTCCAGGAAAGGGTTAGGGTGATGCAACCTGCCTCTGCCCAACCCCTGGCAAAGACAACACCAACCACTCTTTTCCTTGTGCGAGGAGCGTCCTGTGTGCCTTTCTAAGCACTGAGTGTGAAGCAGACATTTTGAGGCATGAGTGTAGCCCACCAGCATGGAGACACACACCCCAGAGCCAACACAGCGATACTGTGCTTGAGAAAAGCATTTTGGAAAGTCCTGCTCCTTATAGCTCTCCGCCAAGACAGCCTCTCCTGGCTGGCCCAGGAGTGTGTGCAGAGCCAAGGTCTCAGTAACTCCTGATGCTGTGTGTAGAGTACCCATTCAGCTTAGCTTCTCCTTGACTACTCCCATTCCTCGTGCCTGGTATTAATCCTAGCAACTACCCCTAACAAAACCCTGGTTTTCCCTCTATTTTCGCCTGTTATTGCCAAACACCCGCAGAGAGGGAGTGTTAAACCTGTACCCATTAATTGCAATGTACATTCAGTGTAAACTGTACCACTGATGCAGGATGAGTCCTAGAAGTGCCTAAACACAGGGATAACAGAACGAGTCCAATGAGAAAAGGCTACAACCTACAACCCAGGCTGGCACTGGTAAGTCAAGGCTTTATGGTACAATCACTACAAGGTGCAGTCTCAGCCTTTGATGATGCAGCTCAGAGGTACAACTGAAATTGATGGGGCATTTCTAGGACCACATCTTAGCTCTGGAAGTATTTGTAGAATTATGAAGATATGGTTTAGATTGCACTGAACTGAACTCATCCCACCAAATTCCTTTCTGTTGGCTGCTGTTGGGTTTTGGTTTACCCAGCTAAGACATACAAGTCATTTAAGGGCTGAGGTTCCTCTGTACCAAGTGGATTTTGCAGTGTGTGCTGTACTGGGACATGTGGTGCAGAGACCTCAGCCTGGCACCTAGCACCCTGACTGGGCATTGGAAGGGATTCCAAGCACAGCAGTGGGGAATTGTGCTGTGTCCCAGGGGTCACAGCAGCTCAGGTGTGGTGCTCACAGGTGTCTGTCCTGCAGAGACACAGTACTGACAGCTGGAGTCCCACAGGCTTGACAGACCTAAGCCTACATAGATATCATGGCAAGACACCTGGGAAAACCTGCTAGAAGTCCTTGCGTATCTGTCATGTTGTTAATCATTTTATCCCAAGCATGATCTCTTTGCCTTGAAGTCAGAAATGCCTTCCATTGTAGAGTTAATTCACAGTCTTAACAACACTAGAAGGCAGGTTTTTGTGGTCAAATATATTGCCACATTAATAACTTCAGAATATTACATGAAGCACAAAAAGAAAAGAAGTGAATAAATTAACAGAAGAAGCCTGCATGGCTCACTTGAGAATTAAAGTGCCATTTTATTACACACACCTCAGAGTTAAAGTTTTAATTTTCTTTTAAAAGATCGCAATATATAATTTTCATCCTCCATGTTCAAAAATACTTAGAGAGGATGATTTGTTATTTTGTTGTAATCCACAGGACAAATAAAGCTATAGTCAAGTGATGCTGACCAAATTCCTGCAACTTCCCAGTAATAACAGAATTGTCATTATTTTTTTGTATTCATTATTGCTCTAATAAGGAATTTTTCTCCAGGGATCCTGATATTCTTTAAATACAAATGAATGAGCCTTTCCCAATGCCTTGTGAACTGTTCTGCAGTCTTGTTTTACAAACAGATTAAAGAAGAGGACACTGAGGCAGAGAGGTGGTACTGGCCTTATTTCCACAGGAACTGACTTTCAAACAGTTCCTAGTTAGTGGTTTGGCTCAGGTCAAAGCTCTAGCTCTAACTTGGAGGCAGCTCCAAGAATTTTTCCCAGTCCCCTGCCTGGGATAAGCCTCCTTGTCCAGATGTATGGCCACATACATTCATACAGTGCAAGCACAGTAAGCACTGCCACTTGTGGGTTTCACTCGCTCTGCTGAGCCGGCATTGAGGAGCTTTTAAAAGTGGAAAGGCATTCAGAGGCATCTTTTTCTTTTACAAGCTGCAGACATTTGCCTCTTAGTGAAGAAGGTCATCAACCAGGCACAGAGATCTCTGTGAATATCACTGCAGCAGTTTCCAAACGGCTCCTCGGTACAGCAGCTCTCCCCACTGCCTTATATTGCAGACCAGCAGAGTTATATTTGGAGACAGATATCGGGATTATGTTCCCAAGAGCCTCTGATGGAGTAAGTTCAGAGTGTGTTGTCATGATGGACGTGCACACATGTGCCCTAGCAGAGTAGAGGTCAGCCATCATTCATGAATATGTGGAGACCACTTACAGTCCAGTTACAGCATATGCTAGTAACACGTGTTCCCCACACACCCTGTTTTCCCCTCAGTAAGCTGCTATATTTTTAATGTCTCCATTAGCTTTTGGAACAACTGACAGCTTTAAGTTTTTCTCTGCAATGAGCTCCAATGTGGAAACATCATGCAGCTTTCAATCACAAGCCAAATGGCTAAAGATTTTAAGAGGAAATTCCAGTTCCAGAATAGGAAGCCTTCCCAGTTAACACCACACCTTTAATATAATTATTATTTATTCATTACCAACCATAAATGCACCTTGTTCCTGCAGTACTATTTGCCTTCAGAAATGCCCTTGCTGAAGTTGCAGGTGAGTGTATGGGATTCTCTCTTTCAGTGTGCCCGTACCTAAGGCAAGGTTGCTGGCCCTCATGCTTCTGTGGGGAGACAAAAGATTGAGCATTTAATGCAGCAACACCAACTTATGCCTGAAACATATCAATTTTTACATTTGTTTCACCACAGGAAATGGTTCTTTCAATTAAAGGGAGAAAAATGGTTTCTACATGAGGCTGTCAGACCTCAGTCCCCCCAAACCCATGAGTTACATTCGCAGCTGCTGAAGAAAAATCTGAAGCTGGCTGGTGTTGCATAGATTCAAAGCACCAAGCAAATAGCAATAAAAGCTATAAAGCATCTGCTCTCCTGAAATTCAGTGTCTTCAAGAGATGCTGTCAGCCCCACCAGCAATGAAAGACATGCTTGGGTATGAGATAAAATGATGTTTGTCTAAGTGCCATGTGATTTAGTCTGGGAGCAGTAAATTAACCAAGGTTCTTAATTTAAACATCACTGAAAAATACATGTTTTGCTATCAAAAGTTGGCTCAGTTTTACTGTAAATGTCCAGATATGGAGAGGCTTGAAGCTGTCCCCTCTCAGGTGGTTCAGGTTTTGCAGGAATAGAAGGAGGTAAAATCACACTTCTATCACTGAAGGAAGAACACATTGAGCAGCAATTTAATTCAATTTAGAAAACTATTCCATTAAAGCAGATCCATCCCTTGGTATAATCACTTTGATTTTAGCTTTACAGCAGCATTTTGGCTAAGGGGAAGAAAGAGCTGAAGAAAGAGCAGAGCAGGCCACTGAAGCTGCAGGTACACATGCTGTGCTGATTGCTCCAAGCCAGTGAGAGTGTTACTGCCCAGCAGTTTTCTGGCTCAAACTTAATGCCCCATCTCCCCTCTCTGGATATTGTTGGCCTCTTTGGATGCCCCAGGTGTGACTCTGAAGAAACAGAACAGGCTGAAAGTCCTCCTGATAAGAACTTGAACTAAACTTCATCTTTCTGGTGAAACTGAGTTAGGAAGAACCACACATAATTATGTTGGCAGCCAAGGGAAGACAATAAGCTCCTGGAAAACAAGAAAGGGAAGTATTTGTGTGGTAAGCTGTGGTTAGCTGACAGTGATAAGAGATCTTACCAATTTTGATTTTAAGTAACAGTTGCATTTAGAGTAAGAAATGCATTTAAACTGCTCATTTTCATGCTGTGGTATTGTCAACTGCAGCAAAACACTAAGAGCAACATTGGTGACATGAAACCTCAGGGAAGTTATCTCCCTCTTGCTGTTATGTTACTTTCTTGATGGTGTCCTTCCCAACTTGGGCACAGCCCAGCCAGGAGCTGTGCTCCCTATATCCTTCATGATGCCACACATTCCTGTGGGTGCAGGCTATATAACCCTGTCACACTGTCAGGATATGATTCTGATAGTGCTTTCAGTTCATGAGAAGCTTATCTCCACTTTTGCAGATGAGCAAGGAGATAGCATCCTTCACTTCTCTGGTTGCTCTTCTACCCCATCTACTCCCATGACTTCTGAAGGGATTACACATCCTCTTGTTTTCTCCCACCTGGGAGCAAACAAGTTAGTTATCTACAAATTTTCAGCATGAGCACTTTGGACAAACACCTGTCAGCTGTTGACAGGTTACCATTCACCCTTACACCCATTCAACAAATGAATGACAAATATGAAGTAAACCAGCACAGGAGCATTAGTGAAATCAGCTCACTGATATGAATTTTCAAGAAACTGCTGCTGCAAAGAAATGGTCTGGCAAAAAAATTCCACACAATAAAATCTTTCCCCTGTGAGATCACAGAAGTTAATAAAATGGACCATGAATCCAATCAGACAGGATACCCATACACTAAAAGTCTCTATTTAGGCATCTAGGCAGGCAGAAAAAGAAGTGGTATTTAAACACAGATAGATGGAGGTGGAGATTTTTATTTTTACAATACTACACAGCTGGAGAAACCTTGGGACCACTGAGTGAAGTCCTGACCCTCGGTACCCAACCTCTCTCCTGGATGATTCTCCCAAACACCAGCAGCAGCCAGAGACCTTGATGATGCAACAACTTTCCTGCATTTACTGAATTGCTGTAGTTTTCAAGCAAATCTTCAGTACCATAAATGCTTGATTTAAGAACAGAATTGTGAGTTTAGCTCCCACGTGGCTTGATGACTTCCTAAAGGAAAGGTCTCTGTGAGGACAGCCCTCATGGAGAAGGGGCAGGCTGGGGTCGTGCAGGAGGAAACACTGCCTACACCAGGCCCCCAGAGCAGGCACCTCCAGCTCTGCACTGCATGGGTCATGGGGATGGTGCTCTGCAATCAAGTCACTTGTTGCTCTCTTGAACTTAGACCCTGCAGGCAATGAGAAAGCAAGCAGTCACACAGCATTTCTTTATCTTCATGGGCACACTCCAAAGTCCTGTTTTCAAAAACAATGTGAACTCTTAAGAGAATAAGTCCCAATGAAAATTTTGCAAGTGGTACTAAATCTCTTTTGCACTTTCACAGTTGTATCTTGGCGTCTCTTGTGCAGTGTAGCTGGAAAATCCTTTTATCCAGCTGCTGATAGCCTCTCTGCAGAGCACAGCTCTTCAGGCTCCTAGAAAACATCCATTTCTAAACAGGACAAAGACAAAACTCACCACATCTGGTGAGCAACAGACCATCTCCAAGGAGGAATTTAAGCAAGAAACTCTGAAGCTTTCTTGCTACCATCTTTTCCATTATTTTAATGGCTTAGCAAGAAGGTGGTGCTGGCAAGATTCCACATCAGTCCTTCAGAGAGTCTCGTCTTCCCTAGCATCCTTCAACAGGAAGATACCCAGATTATCTACAATCCAATTTATATCAGCCTCCACAAGTCACAGTGAGACCAAGGGGTGAAACACAACAGAGGGTGACAAAAGGACTCTCCTCTAAATCTTTGCTATTGGGGATTTCAGAGGGAAGTGTGAGATGCACCTAGTCCATTGTGATAGAAGACTTCAAGGTGTGCATAANAAATAAAGAGAGAAAGCAGGCATTTTTGCTGAAGATTGATAGATTAGATATTTCTGCTCTAATACTATGGAGTTCAAGAGGGATTTTATGTATGCTTAGAGGAATTAACAGATCTTCGTAAATGCTGATACACTGTAAATAAATAAATGAATTATTAATCATCACTTCCATCAAACTCTAGGAGAAATCTATCTTTGTATTATTTGGATAAGGCTCTGTCATTTGTTCAGCCTTGCCATTTTTAGAAATTATTAGAGTTTTATAGCAGGTATGAAATTCTATGCCAGTGAGACTGTGATTTTAATGCATATTAATGGCAGAAATGGGGGAGAGGAAAGGAAGTTGGTGTGATTCCCTTATAGAGTACAATACTAAATAAGAATATTCCAGCTGTGCAACAGGAAAGTTAAAATGGTTTGTTTGGATCATTAATATTGCAATGAAAACTAATTAAACCTAGAGCTACAAAGAGGAGCTCATTTGAGATTTGAATAGAGGCAGCATAACACTCAGCAGCCTCCAGTTTTAGCAGTTCCTTTTATCACACCAAGTGGGATAGCAAGGGTTCACTGAAGAGATGGGGATAGTCTGGAGAGCCAAGGGGATATGGATGCCCAGTCCATGGGATGCAACTGCAAGAGGTACTGATTGCTACAGGGCTTCTCTGGGAAATGCTGCATGAGCTTTGTAGCTCTGTAGCAGGAGCCAAGCCCTTTTACTGGCTCTCTGCTCAGACTAGCATTGCAGCTATGCTATACCTCTGTCCCCTTGTCTGACCTGACATCTGAAACTTCATCTAAAATTTCCTTAGCCTAAGAGCCCTGAAATATGCTTTACAAAATACACCTACTTGTTTAGCATCAGTCCCTACATGCTCACCCCCAGACACGGCATTTTGCAGTCTGTAGTTTAAGCGTGACCCTCAGTTTCTCATTTCCTTTCTCCTTTAACTTGTCATGCCACTTTTGCTGCAGCCAAAGGTGTCCCTGCCCCTGTTCTATGGCCAGCAGCATCCTCCTACAGCTATTTAAATCTTCTCACTTCTGACACTGTCCTTCCCTCCCTCCCCCATGCCTTCCTGCATCCTTACCCCCTCAAACCCTGCTCCCAGCTTCACACAGAAGCCAGGGACTATGCTAACCTCTCCATGGACATTTGTCTCAGAAGTGAATAATGATCAGACAGGTCTTCCCTAAGTCTTGCATCCTTGAAACTTCAAGTAAATACTGAAGTCCCAACTAAGCTGTTAATTATCCATGGTAGGTGCTACTAACAGTGCTTGAATTTCAATCCAGTAGAGGCTGCCAAGGTGAAGGAATGACCTCTTAATGCTGATCATAAAGGACTTCATGGGGGAGAGTCCTGAAAGGTGAAAGATACTTTGTAAATTTACTAATGTTGTCTGAATGTTGCTGGATTGGGGTCCAGATTGAGAAATCTAGATAACCTTCAGTCATAGAGAAAACAGAATAAGATACTAAAGCAGTGACACATGTAACTGTACACATGTAACTCAGACTAGAATTTTTCCTACATGATTTAGACAATCGAATGCCAAAGGAACATGATAGGTGAGGCACTGGAAGTGGTGAGGCACTGGAAGTGGTGAGGCACTGGAAGAAGTTGCCCAGAGAAATTGGGGATACCCCTCCCCTGCAAGTGTTCAAGGTCAGGCTGGATGAGGCTCTGAGGAATACGGTCTAGTGAAAGGTGCCTCTGCCCATGTCAGAGAGTTTGAAACTAGATGATGTCTACAGTTCTTTTCAACCCAAACCATTCTACCATGCTACCAAATGAACCCTTGCCTCCCTTTCCTTAATCACAGCATCAGACCATATGAACATGTAGATCACTGAAAAATCTTCCATTTTCAAGTCAGAAATTTCCCACCACTACAGCAGGTGCTGACTCGGGGTTTTATTAGTTTTTTTCCATCTCTGGGCATCAAGGAAATAAATTTTGAACAAAGCCTTCTGGTGCATCTGCATTCACTGCTAGGTGATAGTACAGCCAAAGGACAGGACTGCAAAATGCAAAAGCTCAAAAAAGGAGAAAACAGACAATTAATACTGAAGATCCCAAGAGATACGAATGGATCCAAGCAAGTCAAGAGGACATCAGTTCCAGCCCAGCCTGCATTTCCAGGCAACTGTTTTCAAGGCATGACTTCCTTAGATACTCAAGGAGAAGAAAAACATGGGAAAATGCTGTAAAAGTAAAAATTAACCACTGGACATGAAAAATGTCCAGAGATATTGGACATGCCTTGACACTGGAAATGTCTAGCAGAACCTAGAGCTGTGAGCTATAGGCAGAACTAGCCCCAAAGGCTGCAGGAATGGCATCTCTGCAAAGACAACTCTCCCTGGCATCCCAGTAGTGGACAGTGGCATCTAAGGATACTCATCACCAAAATGGGATGGTTTTGATTTTTGCAGCCAAAACATGGACATGTAGATGTGCTCTCTTCCTCATCACCCTGCAAACCTTTGTTTTGCTGAACCCATGAAGAGACTTGGTGTACATGGGCAGGCACAGGTGCCAGCAAGCCCACAGAGAGAATAAGAGCCCAAGAGAGGCAAAAGTGCACTTCAGATTTCCCTTGAACACAGGAGTCCCAACCTAAGATTATATCCAAGTACACTGAACAGATTTATACAAACCCTGCAAAATTCACACCAAGGGATCAGAGGTAATGTTATGTGCATTGTTTCCACCCTTCTTCTGGGGGAGAAATGGATGAGTTTGCCATGATGTCACTTGTGCCTCTTAATAGCAATCCTGAGAACTTACATTCCACTTTCTATTTTACCCTCCCTGATGTTCCCTCTCAACCAAAGTCCTCAACAGCATAGTTTTGGAACGACAAATATCTTCACAGGCTTGAGTGACTGCAGTAACCTCACATTCCCTTTCCTGGTGCAGCTTGCATATCACAAATTCACATCGTTTGAAGTCAGCTCTTGAATACTTCACATGCTGGTTCTGCTGCTTCCCCCTATGCTGTCAACATCTTTAAGCAACCCCATGTTGCCTCTGACCTGGTTCATCTGATATGCTTTAGACTGATAAACAAGGACAGTGACAAACAAAGGGGAAGGAAATCAACAAACGCGTTATGGCTGATGTCTTGATTTCTACAGAGCAATGAAGGCCAAATTTACGTAAGCTGCCATCATTGACCACCTCACATTTGTTGTCCACATCATTAAACTTTTATGGATATCTTCAAATTAATCTAATTCAAAGTGCTCTGTGTGAGGGGAACCAGGGTGTAGGAGTCTGCAAGCTCAGTAGAGATGGACAGTTCAGGGGATGGCATCTACCAGAACTTGTGGTGCTGCAAGGATTCAGTGAGAAAGGCAGTCTTGTTTCAGATCCCTCCCATAAGATTAATTTGGGCTGTGATGTAGGCAGACTTTAGTACATACTAAAAGCTGAATGCCTTGGCTGTCACTTGATCAGGCATAGTGATGATTTTACTAGCAAAGTGTCTCTGCACTGAGATGCTGTTTCTGCTAATTGCCTATCATTAACACTGCCTCCATAGGAAAGACCTCAGGCCTCATCCATCAGAAAGATAACAAAGGTTAGATCCTACAATACTCTAAGATTCTAACTACCTTAAACCATAATGTAGGTACTTAAATTCCTGTTGAAGGAGTTAAAACAGGTTTTTACATCCCTATATCTATATATAAGGGCTTAAAGAAAGCAAGGAGGTAACATATTTCACTCTCTTACTTCAGCTATCTAAATTTGAATTTGTCCATAAGCATCTTTCCACTCACTTTGGCAGACACAGCCCTACCATGCAGAGATGAGATTTTTGAAAGCCTCTGTCAGAGGCTGAAAGTTTTCAGCTTTCCACAGCACAGTGCACATGAGCAAAAGGACTGTTTTCACAGGCAGATAATGTAATGTATTTGGGGGGAATCTGCAAGAAAATGAATGCTGAATGGTTGCTTTATTTTAACTTGATGTTTAAGAAGATATCTAATGACTTTTGGCTCTTTCTTGGTGTTCGATGTAAAAGAAGAAAAAACACACAATTCTAATCCCAAAGAAGGGTATCAGCTTGTTTATGCCTATTATATTCCTTTAAAGATGCAACGTTTGCTTTATCTCAGGAGAACTCCCAGCTTATTTAATGCCTTGTGTAAGTGCAAATATTAGCACCAAAATGGGATGCAGCTAGGTCTAATATCATGCCACCAGTATTGCTTATATTATAAAGAAAGATGCAATTACTTTGAACAGGAACTGCAAGATTTGTTCAAGTAACTCTGCTCTATGTACATTCAAAATTGGCTTCTGACAAGAAGATTTCAAATGTAAAGTGGAACATGTTTTACATGCAACAATAATATAAATGTTCTGTAGGAGCCTGGTTGTCCACTATTCACTAGTCATAGCAGCCCTTGACTAGCAGTCTGACAGCAAAACCTTCCCTAGCACTAAAACAAACACACACACCCACACCCAAAACCACAAGCAGAACGTTTCTACCCAGAAACTTACCAGACTTTCTTGTGAAAGTTACATATCTCACATTTCATGCCCCCTCTTTTGATGGTTGAATTGACTAGGAAAAAAAATAAAAAATAAAAAAAATCCTTGGATGCATCAAATTTTTGCTGTGCCAGTGCAATGGATCATTCTGTCCTTCAGTTACAGCACATCATGAGAATACAATTCAGTGGGTGACCCAGCCAAAAGGGGATAACAGGGACATGAACTACCTGAATTGCCACTCTCATGGAGCACTGAATCTACATTCTCAAAAAAGGAACAATTGGTGTTTTTCAGGAGTTCATTCCTCATAAAGACATTCAATCTTTCCACATTTACAGCATATTTTCTTGGAAGATTTATTCTGTTGAAAATCCTATTTTACACCTGGAACAGGAGAGACAAAAAAAGTTTCTTCTACTCCAATACCTATGTTCATTAGTAGCTAACTTGGAAAAAACTCACTATGGTTTCCCTTTAATACAGTCCAACATGCTTATACAGAATACAGATGGACAGGAGATGCAAGAATATTGGATGGAAATTGGATATACTTTACCTTTTTATCTTGCTCTGAAATTTCCCAGCCACTGCATTTTGCTCCTCTACCACACACCACCTTCAGAGAGAAAGCACCCAGCCATTTTCAGAGGTTGCTTAGGAACTTTCTAAGTTATCATCATACACGTCAAAGGTATTTTAAGACACAGCTGAGTGCATCAGAATATGCAGCAATGACAAAGCCAGGCTGCCTGGCATGTTTTGTTCATGCCGTATGTAAATCTACATAGGAAAAATTCCAGCAGTGCTGCCTCAGTAAAGGAACTTTATCAACAAACACCCCTCCAGTGACTGAGATAACCAGAGGACCAGACAATATCATACAGTGAATACTGGAGCCCTTCATTTAAGGTCACTCAGTCCAAAACTCACTGCTCAGAGAGCCAAATTCTCCCACAACAACTTCTTTCATGACCTTTGTGGCATTGTTTCTTCCTCCTGTAGCATCCCAGTTCCTCTGGCACTTTTACAAAGGCTACAGTGTCTCCACTGGGATTTACAGTGCTTCAGAGAATATACAAGCTAAGGGAGAATCTTCTCCTCCAGCTGCTCACTCAGATTTCAGCAATGAGACAAATAATATAGACACTACTTCAGCACTGTCTTTCCTCATGTACACAAGAGACTTGAGTACCTGTCCCAAGGGTTTTTCTTTGCTGCCTTTCACCTCTCTGAGTTGGTAACAGGGCTGAGCTATAGTGTCACTCAAGTGAAATCCAGAAAATGCGTTTTTAACATGCATCACTGCAACATAACACATTCCTTTACACGGAAAAGGAAAGAGAGATGGAGGGGAATAAAAAAGGAGCAAGACTGGAATGCTGAGTGGTTTCCCACAGTATTCCTTAATGTCGGGGAGGAAAGCATTAAATAACTGGTGCAGGCGTGTTTCCCTTTGTTAACACACCCGACATCTGTGATTCTGCTGCCTGCTGAGATGTGGAATCCCTTCCAGTTGTCCCAGCAGCTCAGAGTCCTGACAGAGGGGGTGATGGAGAAAATAGCAAAGGAAGAGCAGCTGTGAGTTTTCAAGCATAGTTTCCATTTGTTCTGGATGCCCATAGCAAAAGCACCTTGATTTTTTGGCAGTAGCCAGCCTGAACATGTTTTCTTCAATTTGTTCCGTGATGTGACATGGCATGTTAATGGAAGGCAGCACATCCACACACACCAGGCTGCCAGAGGTTGTCTAATCACCCTTGGTAGCCATCAAGCAAAGTGCACAAAATCTTTCAATCTTTTTCCAAGAATCTTTTTTAATTGGACTCAAGATTTACTTGGCCACACTCTGAAAGCATATATTTGAGCCTGAGGACTGGATTTGTGTGATGATAAGGTCTCATCAAGAGCCATTAATGAAAGAAAGGAAATGACCCCTTGGATCAGGCCAAGGAACTGTTTCACTCGTGTGTGCCTCACTGAAGTGGCCAACACAGAGGATGCTGGAATCCTGTCAGCAGGATGTTGACCTGAGTCAGTCAGCAATGTTTGCAAGGGTCAGTGTGTAACAGAATATTCTGCTCACTTGGAGTGTTTTTTTTGGTCTTTTGCTTTGGGACTGACATGCATCCCACTGCATTACTTATTACTTATTACTTTCTTTTCAAATAGGTTGGCTTGCCATTATTGAGAGAGCTTTTTTATATTTGTCCATCTGATTTGTTCTGCTGCAATTCTTCATTTCACAACAATCTGGATTTTTATTTTTTAAGAGAATCTCTTTTTTGAACCCACAGCTAATCTGGCAGCCCATGCTATCATAAGCTGCTGCACTGATCTTTGCTTCATGCTTTTCAGTGCCATCTGAATCCATTTTTTGCTCATAGAATGAATTCCAAAGAGAATCAAAGTTTGCCAGGACAGATTTCTTTTGAACCTCAGATGGAATAAAAGGAACAGCATTTTAGTGTGTCTCTAATTACAGCCACCATGACAGTTCATATGTGTAGCAATAAAAATAACCATAAACCTACCTAATCATTAAAGTAAAGCAAACAACTCCTCTCTGTATCATCATACACAGGTACTGGAGTTGCTAATAAACCAGGAAGAGCACTGAGGCACTCGAGTAGCATCTTTCCTATCTCCACAGTTTCTTAAACAACTTTAGAGGCATATTTTTATTAAGTATATGAAAGGCAGATGATCTTAAACCTCAAAAAGAGTCTGTATAATAATTGTGTGCTCTTCTAATGCTCTCCAAAGACCTATTCAGAGTCCATTCTGAAAGACAATAATATATCAAGAACTTCTGCAAACTTCCTCCTAATGAACACATGCCAATTTGAGACCAAGAATTCTGGCCTCGGAGGACAAAATAACCACTGCACTTAGTCTCTGGGTGTTTTGCTACTTTATTTCAGAGTGATTCAAAATCTAATTAAATTTCTAAACTCTAATGAAATTACAGAAGAAAAATCATTTAGGATTATATTATATACAATTACTCACAGCTGAAAATTACAGTTAGCCTCTTTCACCAAGATAGGGTCTCCTGAGAAATCCTTGTTATTCATATAACGTATAAATCTGACATTACTCCCACTATTTACAGGTCGAAGGTAAAAGCAGAATTAATTAAACATATATATCCTGCCCAGTGGCTGGATGGTGAAGAATAGAGGGAAGGCTGACAACGATGACGGTGCTTGACACAACATTTCCCAATCTGGTCAAGAATTAGAATAAAGCCATTACAAAGCAGGATTATAGTAAGTCTGTCTTATTCTGGTCAGTGCTTTTCTGCACTGGAGGTATGCTGTGAACAAGAACAGTGAAGCTTATGCTGTTGGCTGTGTGCAGACACCTAGCCAAGCTCTTTGAAGCTTTTGTGGAAAAGTAGCAATGGAATAAAGCAAATAGCCTCAGAGATTTCATCCAAATACTCAGATGTTTAGTTCCTTCTCTGAAATACTGAAACTACTTGAGACTGCTGATTTGGGCCAGCAGAAGCAACAAAAACCAGCTCAAGCAAAATAAAACAACACCACCCCCAAATTAAAAACAAAACAAAACAAAACCAAACCCCAAAAAAACACCCAAGCACCAAACCCTAAAACAAAACAAGAGAGCTGACATTCCTGTTATTACTCCTAAAAGAGGTTTTCAGGAACCTTGAAGCATGGGATCATTTGCAGATGAAATATGAGGTACAAAATCAGTGGAGGTTGCTTTCCTGATCTTTCCCATTAAGCTGGTGCAGAGATTTTTGCTTGCTTGGTTTTGATGTTTCCAACTCCCATCCCATAGAGAACCAGGAGCAGAGAAAGAGCAAAAATAACTACACACACACACACACACACACACACGTGTGTGTGTGCACACCAACATTTCAGTTCAAACATTAACAAATGACATCTATGACAATCTGCCTTTCTATGACATCTGCCTATGACAATGCTTCACACAGTAAAATAGTTCAGGGACATTAAGATATTTTTCTTAGGTAGAAGTAACTGCCTGGGAACTGGCTTGCAGTGGTTTAGCAGCCATAGTGAGCTGTTTCTCTACTCCTGAAAAAGCTGATTATGAATGGGAAATATTCAAATAATTGTGCTCTGCTAGAAAATATTATGATAGCATTCAAGCTGAGTTCATAAGAAAGTTATCAACACTGAAAGAGAATGCCTCAGAAAGTTCTTCTAAGACAGAAAATCCACTTGCTTATCCACTGATTTAGAAGATTTCAGAAGAAACAAATTCAGTGTGGTAGGATGTTTTTGAAAAATAAAATAACTGTTAGTGTTTAAAGATCCTTTAGAGAGCAAAACAGCTGAACCAGGCTGTGACTGTTGGCTGTCCACCTTCTCCACAAAACATTTTCAAGTCTGTTTATATATTGAACTTAAACCCAAAAAAGGGAACTTCTGTTTGCAAATGTAACTACTCAGGATGTGACTGTAGTTTCTCAATAATCATGTGACCTGCTTTAGCTTTTTTTTTTTCAGACACTGCAGAAGAGCGAAATTCATGAACACTTGGGTGATACCATTCTGCTGTCACACTTCATAATGACCTTACTAACAAGCTGGATATTAGCCCCAACAGCATTTCTTCTCTTACGTAAGTGATCTAACTTGTTTTCCATTCTTTTTGAGACCTTTTATTCCTGAGGTTGGTGGGCTTATTTATTCCCCAGCGTAACTGTATATATCTTGTGTTTTGTTTCTTGGAGAAAAAA